>JAIQCU010000623.1:0-43822 GCA_022114935.1 Leptestheria dahalacensis | reverse complement strand
CATGCCGCCCCGTTCATCAAGAAGCAGGCCGAGTCAAACAGCTCTAAGCAGGAGATTGGAGTTTCGCCCGCGTTTCTGGTACTGTTATTTACTCGCCGTGTCTTGAGTCGTACTAACAGTTGTTCTTTTCCGCAACAGGCCGACATTCAGCCACAGGCAGACGGAGCCAACGGACTCCGGTACAACCTGACGGCCGACATGATCCAGAGCATCTTCAAAACGTACCCCTCGGTGAAGAAGAAGCATCTCGAGTGCGTCCCCGCCAAGATGACCGAGACGGAGTTCTGGAGCAAGTTTTTCCACTCGCACTACTTTCACAGGGATCGACTCAACATGGACAAGAAGGATCCTTTTGCTGATTGCGCTAAAATGGATGACCAAGGTATTAAACCGATTGTTATCTTGAAGAAACTATCTTTAAAAGAAAGGATTATTCAACTCGAATGTTTGAATTTACTGGTCATAGTACTGAAGAGGGAGTTGTCGGAAAGCATTAGCGATCCTCTGCTGGACTTGAACATTATGCACGATGTCACCAACGACGATATCGCTCTGGTGAATTCGACCAACCCTTCTGCCAAGACGCCGTCCAGCGCCACACTGCACAATATGATTAAGCGGTAAATTGGATTAGTTTTGACCAGCGGACACGGTCCCCCGAAGTCATTTGTGTACGACTCAACCTTTAACTTTAGGTTTAATCAGCATTCGATTATGGTTCTCAAAGCTGCCGAGCAACAGCAGCAGCAACAGGAGCAGGCGACCGCAACTCTTGAGGCCATCTCGCAATCGAATCAGCCAGCACCCGAGGAACCCAAGAAAGCCAAACGAGTATTATTGTCCCCTTTAAGTAGTTTGATAAACGTACTAATGATTCATTACTTATAAAACCAAGGCGCGAATTCACGAAGCTGTTGCCTATGACGATTTGGAGGCCCCTGACAATGAGGAAATATCCAAAATCAGTTTGACGAGGATCGAACGGTATCTGAATGGACCTACCGCTATCAACCATTCAGGTATATTTTTCTCACTGTACTCGATATCTTATTGTAAGTTTAAGATCTTTTATCAGTTTGGTATGGTTATTATAGACGTATCTTTATTATAATGTAAACCATTTCCAAAAATTGATAGGAATCAACTAATAAACATCGAGCGGTTTATTATTCAACCTCGCTCTTACCGATATTAATGATTTTGACTCGAAGAAATAGTTTATTATTAATTCAAAAATTCAAATTGTATTTTATAAAAACCAACTTAAAAAGAATTGTTTGTGTTGTTATTTTAGGCGAGTCGTAATTTATAGCTTAAACGTAATTAATCTACAAATAAAACACGGATGGGTTAATGGATAACTTTGCTTTTAGCACAATTAACCAGTTTGACTTTAAAGAAATTGAGAATTTAATTTAAAATGTTTAGCGATTAATGGGAACGGCACCGGATCGTCTGTGGAGCACACGCGGATTGACAGCAATACCTTCCGGGACTTTGTGCAGCGCTGGATGGAAGGTACGGCCCCGTCGACAGATATCCTCTCCTCGTCCACTGCCGTCCAGGTTCTTGGAGAATTATCCGTTGGAGGTGCCCTAATGCGTGGAGCCCAACAGAGCGATACTACACGTAAATGACCAACTTTTAAAATGAATTACTAACATCTAGGCTGGTTATTGGAGGTTTTTGTATCGTCCTTTCGCTAATTTCATTTCAACCCATCAAAATAATATCTTTTGTGATAATTATCGTATAAAATTTAAAAAGCGACATCAAAAAATAATCAAAAATTAAAAAAGCGAATAAGAATTAAAAATTAGATGTCGAATAAAAGAGTTAAAATAAAATGGATGTTTAAAATTTAAATAAAATAGTACATCCAAATGATGACAAATTAATATAATTATATTCGAATATCATTTACAGATTTATCGGACGAAGTGCAGAAGGAACTGCGTCATCTGTACTTGTCACTCTCGGAGATCCTGCGTCATTTCTGGGCGGCGTTCCCACCGACGACCCCGCAGTTGATGGAGAAGGCCAGCAAAATGGCCGAGACCCTGCAGCGGTTTAATCAGTTGAAAATTGGTCCCTTTGAGCAGCTGCTAGTGCGCGAGAGCAGCGAAGCTCAGCAGATTCTCAGGCCGTTGAGACAGCAGATTGAGGCTGCTCTCAAAAAACAAGCTCAGTGGGCGGAACGTCGTATACCTCCCAGACCGCCTGGTTCTCTCACAACGTGAAATCAGTTAATTTTTTGTTACATTTATTTTTACATCAAATTACAACGATTTTCCCCCCTTATTTGTAATTTAATTGGAATACAGAAATAAAGACAAAAAAATTAAAACGATACCAATTTCACTAGTTTAAAATCCATTTGTATTG
This sequence comes from Leptestheria dahalacensis, assembly GCA_022114935.1. Lineage (NCBI taxonomy): Eukaryota > Metazoa > Arthropoda > Branchiopoda > Diplostraca > Leptestheriidae > Leptestheria > Leptestheria dahalacensis. The sequence goes on along the minus strand of JAIQCU010000623.1, from coordinate 41,437 downwards.
ATAGTAACTGGTTCGCTTTCTTTGATGATTACATTTCTTTTTTATTTCCCATTTTGGAAAGGAGCACGGAAACGAGAAGGAAAAGAAAAAATCACGAGGCAATTGAAATGAAATGCAAATACCTAAAGCGGCTGCGGAAAAAAATAATATTACGGGAAAGATAAATGATTTTCTCTGCAAAGCGGTCTCTTCTGTTTATCTGAAAAATAAAAATCATGTTGTCTTCTTTTTATATCAAGAAAATGCGGCCAAGGAGAAGACAAAGGGAAGGTTTGGAAAGAAAAAACAGGTCACCGTAAAATCAAATAGTCTGTTCTGTAGGAGAGGATGTAGCAGAGCAGCGTCATCGAGAGCGCACTGGGTTTTTCATATCGAGAAAGTGCGCCATTATCCACCTGGATAGCTGCTGCCTCGTCACCTAACACCGAAGAAAAGAAAAGAAATTACAAGATCAATAAAGAATTGGATACTTCATTTGTGGATGCCAATTTTGGTCCGGGGGACAAAAACTGGTCCGGGTGGTAAAAATTGGTCCGGGGGGGGGCTAAATGGTCCGGAGACTAAGAATTGGACCCTCACCTTCGGAGACGTAGACGATGGTACTGGCCGGTGGTGAGTTGGAAGGATTGCAAGTGTAATTGCCGGAATCGATATCGAGGGCCTTGGAAATGGTGAGACGACTGACCACCTGACTGGGGTTGTTGTCCGACAGGAGAGTCTCGACGTGGACACGCCCGCTCCCTTGGCTGTCGTAATTGATCATCCGCTCGTTGTGGTACCAGAAAACAAACTGAGGAGCATCCGGAACCTGAAGGGGAAACAATAACCATTAGCGCTAGGGCAGCAACTTGTATCACTATATTACATAAGTATACTTGTATATAGTGTATGTGCAATAAGTCTACTGGACAAGATACACACGTATGTAAAATATATAGTGTATCCTAGTATTACCGAATAGTATACAGTGTATTCGTATGTAATCTAAATATCTATATGGGTTATGTGTATTTGTTTCAATGTTAAACCGTTATTCATTATATGTGATATAAGCCAGCTGGGTCTTAACACGCTTTGTATTATACAGGTTATAATGTATCATGTACAAGTATAATGTATGTGTATGTGTGGACGTACATACGTGTAATGTATAGTAGAAGGCCAATCTAACACTCAAAATAGCACGAATGCATCTATAGTGTACATGTTTACAGTGTATATGTAATGCACATACTACGTACTTTGATATACATATAGTATCAGTAAGCGTCACTATCGCATCATAAGTCACTGTACTAGATAACATATCATGCAATTTACAAGTCACTGTTATACAAGTATCATCAACTAGTATAGTTAACATATGCAACTCAACTTATAAAAATTCAACTTATAAAAGTAAATAAGCCCTATGTGTAATTTTTGATTTGAAAATGAGAGGAGCAGGGCCTGGAGATTAGGCGAACTCGGTTTGATTGCCTGCAAATTGACTTAAATTATGAGGCGTAGCAGCAAGCCAACCGGACTGCCGCTGCCAGCCCCAAATGCAAATCGATTATTCAAATAGCCCTCATAAGTAATAATGGGATTTCTACAGAAATCTTCCTCCTTTTCCAAAGGGCTATTTTTAACTATTTTTTAAAAAATAAAATAGTCCAATAACAAGCTAAGTTATATTTACCTAGAGACTAGTATTTTTAATTGGATTTCTTCCTTCTTTTGCTGACAGCCTTACACTTGTGTCAAAGTGGAAACATGCGAAACGCGATTGTTGGATCAAAAAGTAATTTTGTTTCTGCGCTGGAGGTCTTCTTTCATGTGTCTTGCAAATACCATGCGAGAGACTGAATTTGTTGACGGTATTGTCGCAAAATGACCTCGTTTGACCCTTGGTTATTGACAAAGCTAACGATATAGAGAAAAGTTAATTATAAATTAAAGATGGATTCATAAAAGGAGCCCTTAGCTTAGTACTGTATCTGGTTTTGAAACGTTGTTAAGTAAGTTATACCAATCCCATTCCAATTGATATTTCGTCTTTAAGTTTTAAATTAGGACTTTAGCTGCTTGTTATAATCCTGATTATTATGGGATTTATACTTAATATAGTTATAGGTTTATCTAGTTCGTACACACTAGTGCTGGGTTTTACTGCCATCATAGTTGTCATATCGTAAAAGGAAAATATTGTTTCCACTGGGAGTAGAATTACATTATGGATGACGCAGACGAGCTGAATGGTGCTTCCCTTGTCCAAGTGATACTCATCTGCCCCTTGTATTGACGTGGCCGGGATGAGGACACTCACGTTATACAGATGGGTAACGATACCTGTGCTCGTCGATACCTAAAACGAGAGAGACAGAGAGAGAGAGAGATAGAATACAGTAACCCAACCCAATCTGCTGTTTAGTAGCTAACCTCTGTTTCGCTTGACGAGCACTAAAAGCAGAACTTTATTGCCGGCAGTAAAATTCAAGCGGCCTATCAACATTCTTTCCGATTTACATCACCTGGATTTTTTGTTATGTGTGTTGTGAATAAGATATGTGTAGAGAAAGACCGGTAGATGGATACTTGTTTATAGTAAAGCTGTACGTAGATTGATGAATGAATAAATGGATGGGTTAGATGGATGGCTACCTAGGTACTCTAGTGGATAGATAGGTCGGTGGACAAAAGAACGGATAGATAGACAAGAAGATGGTTCGACACGTGGATCAACAGATAGATCAAGACAGATGGATGGATAGATAGATGGATCGATAGGTCAGTGGGCAAAAAAGCGGATAGATAGATAGATAGACAGAAAGATGGTTCGAAACGTGGATCAACAGATAGATCAATAGTAACAGATAGATAGATAGACAGATGGATCGATAGGTCAGTGGACAAAAGAACGGATAGATAGATAGACAGAAAGATGGTTCGGCACGTGGATCAACAGATAGATCAATAGTTACAAATAGATAGATAGACAGATGGATGGATAGATAGATGGGTCGATAGGTCAGTGGACAAAAGAACGGATAGATAGATAGACAGAAAGATGGTTCGGCACGTGGATCAGCAGATAGATCAATAGTTACAGATGGATAGATAGATGGATGGATGGATGGATAGATAGATGGATAGATATGTAGACGAATAAATAGTTAGACAGGTAAATGGATAGACATATAGATCGTGTTAAGAGAACGACTTTTACGTCGACTGGAAGTGGTGTTGATTTCATACTTCAAGGCCACCTATAACTCGACACTTAGTAGTTGGAAAGCAAGATGTCGATTTCACCACTCAATTTCAGTACCTCTCCTCAAACTGCAGATCAAACTCGGTTTAAAAGATTTCAGAAGAATTTCAAGATGGACCTGAAACTCGACTGGAAAGTCTTTGTTGCTTTTATCCGTAAATGTCCAACTCAACTCGATATTGGCTTTAGCTGATTGGAATCTCAAGTCGACTTGATTGTTCGTTTGATAATTCAGACTTGAGAGCTACTTAAAGACAATCTGACGAGAATCCCAAGAGTCGACTTTTAATAAAACCGACTTTGACCTAAATCAACATTCTTAATAAAACATCCTAATGAAGTGAATCTCGGGATTATAATTGGATGATGACCTGTTCAGTGCATAATGAACATCAGGCTTAATACAACGTTAATTAACTTTAATTTGAAATCATATAAGTGGATACAGCCTTGCTTTTTTGGGTTAAAATCGTAAGTTTAGCCCCGTCGTTACCTGACACTCGTAAAGCTCACTGTCGCTGAGCGTCACGAACTTGATCTGGAGTGTCCACTCGGCACTGCCGTCAGAATGGATCACCCGGAATCGCTCATCGTTAACGTACGAATTCTTGCCCGACGCCAGGATACGAAAGTCACGTCGACGGATCCAGGAAACCTACAGATTTATCGAGTCTTTTCACCTCAATCATATCGACTTTAACTTAATTGGTATTAGTTAGTAAACAACTCGATAACAAGTTAGTTAGTAATGTTCATATGAGTTGATACGACAAGTTGAATTGTATCAGCCTTAAGTAAATCTTGTTAGTTCAGTAAAAAAAAAGGTTGTTAATTAACTAATGAACGGCTGCTGGCTTGTCGCGGATTTGTTAATTACCCATAAACTTTGCAGTTAATTAGAATCCTCAATCACTCTGCACGCTCGATAATAAGTAACTCGATCCGCTTTACGACAATTTGAGCCGATATTTCAACTTATTGGCGAACTTAAATTAGAATTCAGCGAATGTCGTTAATGTATTGAGTAGAATCAAGTAAGGATTTGAAGGTATTGAGGCCGGTTATACCTGCAGATCTTCACCCACGGAGACGGGACAGTTCATGAACACGGTACCACCTAATGGAGCTTGGAGGAATATCTGTTTGTTTAATGTGACCGCTTGGTTGCCATGGTGATGGTTCCTCCGGTAAACACGAGCCACGCCTCCTGTGACAACAACAACACCAGCGCGAATGAAACGTTAAATGGCGTCGACAAACACACCGGTGATTAATGTGTACCACCCCCTTGTACGATTGTATTAACTTTAATTATATGTTTCTAATGTTATAGTTTTATGTCGTCATACCGTCTGATACCCCTTTGATACCCATAGAAGTTCCTATAGATAACTTGAATCAAATTTCTAGTATTTCACTATCAATTATAACATATTATAACTACATACTAACATATCAAATCAGATAATAGACAAGATTTTACGGTTCTAGTTTTGTACCGTTGGTGGTGGCAGCGACGGAAGCAGCACAGTAGAGCAGCAGGACAACGGAGGTGATGCACTCGGTCTTGGTCCGGAATTTGACCGTCATGGTGTTGTTGTATCTCTTAGAAAATGCGGATTTCCAGCCGATTGTTCCAGGATTGCGTCATATTGGATGCGGCAGGCTATATTAGGACAGAAAAAATAATAAAGATTTAATTTACAACTCGATGTCGGTATCGCTTGTCTGTTTTGCCGATTGTTTTTTTATAGACGAGTAATAGTCGTATAAACATGTCGAACTCTTTAAGTGAATCCGACTTTTTTCTTTGGGAAAATCGTGTCGATATTCTCTTGCTTCATTGATTGGAAATTGGATTCTCAGCCAGAGACACTGGCGATCCGATGTTCTTTTGTGCCTGCCAAAGGGAAAACCGACTTATCTTTTCCTATATTGAGGCTTGATGCGAGGAAAAGTCAATTTCTATAAGGCGACCAATAGACCGCAAAACGAATATGGCTTCCGTTTCCTCCCCCTGCCCGCCGCCGTTCCTTTTTATCTATCTCTATCTATCTCTCTCTATCTGTGGCACTTGTCTCTTCCGCCGGAATCTTTGATATTCTGCGCTCGAAGAGATGCTAATCAGAGGCCAATTCAATCACCACGTGCGCCCACGTGATTACCTTAGAAACGGCAGATGTCAATACTACTAACGGATGCTCTGAATTCTTTGAGAAAAGAAAACGACGTTGCATATTGACTTCGCCGTCACTATATTCTGTTAACTTGGCAGTCGACTTACTAGGTTACTTCATAGTCGACTTACTAGGTTACTTCGTAGTCGACTTACTAGGCTACTTCATGGTCGACTTACTAGGGTACTTCGTAGTCGACTTACTAGGTTACTTTGTAGTCGACTTACTAGGCTACTTCATGGTCGACTTACTAGGGTACTTCGTAGTCGACTTACTAGGTTACTTTGTAGTCGACTTACTAGGCTACTTCATGGTCGACTTACTAGGGTACTTCGTAGTCGACTTACTAGGGTACTTCATAGTCGACTTACTAGGGTACTTCGTAGTCGACTAACTAAGTTGTTACTTCACAGTCGATTTGGTAGATTCCTTCAGGAAAGAAATGTCGCGTTGTTGAAATGTTAAGGTGCCAAACAACAGATACGATAAAGCGTATGTTAGCTCCATATTATGCAACGTCAAATCGATATCAACAGTAATAGTAGTTAAGATTTAAGTGGAGTTGATTTTGATCTGATTGCAGTTGTTCATACTACCAACTGATTAAGATAAGGGAACCGACATTGGAGTTGACTTCAATTTCGTGTCTCGTTAACTTGGTAGTCTACTAAACAGCTTCGTCTAACTGTGATGGAGATCTCTTCTGCTACAAAATTGAGTTTCCGTATTAACATGATGCGTTTACGACAATATCCTAGTTCGCAATGTCGATGATGACATTAAGTTTAGTGCAGACGGTAGACTGGACCTAAGTTAGACAAGTCAAGACAGAAACTCTCGATTTTCTAACTTAGCAAGTTGACTCCTTAACTTACTGTAATAAAGATAATTTCAAACGTTATTCTTACAGAAGGTTAACTTGTCAACCGATAAACATGATATGACAGCTACTTGAAGTTAGTTGCTAGGACTGAAGCACAAATAATGTTATGCTTGATATACCCCAAGACAAGGATGTTAAAATTAACTCATTACGGTATGAAATTAATTAGTTCTAATTGACTTATGAGTATGATATAGGCTCTCACATTGAAGAGCTTGACTTGTCTTTAAGTAGATGGTATGAAACTATCCCAAGTCGAAATGGTTATAAACTTGCGATGCAGATATGAATCGAGGTTTGTATAATGTTGCCTTTAGAAGCAGCAGAAGTCAATACTGCTAATGGGTAGAACAACATTACAGTTAACCTTAATGCTCATCAATCAATACTTTAGAAAGCAGGACCATAAACACGGTACACTGAAAGAAGGTTATCTTGCCATTATAATATCATCCTATGCGTTTGTTAACGATGCCATCACGAGTAACCTGTCTACACACTGTTACATTCTTCAAAGGGATCATTCATTCACCATTGAATCATCATCATCATTGAAGATCATTGAATGAAGATTTGTGACAGAAGAAGTATAGATCGATAACCTCTCTACAAGATTCAGAGGCAGTCCATATGAGATCCATACTCCTAACTACATACAGTATTACAGTGGTATTTTAACAGGCAATACGAGATATACATCGTCTCTACCTTTACATCTACCATTAACAGAAACACTATGATTAATATCCAAGTGTAAAAGTCTGATAGTTGGTGATACGTATCTATTTTAGGATTATCTGGTCTATGCTCAAGGAAATTGCTTCAAAAAATTTTGAACAAGAAACGGGAGAATGGCGCGGAAAAGAACTTTATAAGTGTCTGGAACTTTTGAACCAAATCTTGTGGTTAGTATGCAACCAGCGCTCTTTACTATTAACACGTGACAGCAGCAGAGCATCCAGCTCAAAAAGGAGAAGAAGAATTGAAGAAACTAAAAGAATGGAGAGAGACATAAAGGAAGGGAGAGATATAAAGAAAAGAAGGGCTGTGAAGGGGAGAATGATGCGAGGAAACTTTTCGCTAGTTATTGCCGAAAATTAACCATTCAGTGCACATGGCTGATTCGCAGCGACAAGAAAGACACGGGAACTTTCGCCTTGGCATTATTGAATTTTTTTAAGATTTTCCAGTCGCTGCCTTTTTCTTTGCCTAGTATGTGGCATTTTCAATTGGAAATGTCACGGGTTAAAGGTCAAACCGATAAAAGGCGTACAAATAGATAAACAGATTTTTAAAAAAAACTGGCTGGAATATTAAAAGATGACAGAATATTAGATCTTTAGAGACATGATAAAAAAGAAAGATAGAGAGACTGTAGTTGACCATTTATTATCATTTACGTTATAGTTTGAATTCGTTAACCAATATTTATCTTAAAATATGTTTTCGGTGGATGGGTAGATGGGTGGATGGTTGGATGGATAAGTAGATAGTAGGTGTATAGTTGGATGTATAGAAAGATAGAAAAATAGTAGACAAGTAGATAGATAGGTAGATAGGTAGATAGGTAGATATAAAGATAGACAGACAGATAGGTAGAGATAGATAGATAATTAGATAGATAGATAGGTAGATAGAAAGATAGACAGATGGAAAAACAGATAGAAGATAGATAGTGAGATAGATAGAGAGATAGATGAAAAGAGAGATAGACAGGTAGATAGACAGACAGATAGACAGACAGATATATAGATAGATAGATAGATAGATAGATAGATAGATAGATAGATAGATAGATAGATAGATAGATAGATAGATAGATAGATAGATAGATAGATTGACTGATAGATAGACAGATTGATAGATTGATAGAGAGAAAGACAGGTAGATAGATAGACAGACAGACAGATAGATGGACAGATATATAAATAGATAGAAAGATAATTAGATAGAGATAGAGAGAGAGAGAGAGAGAGAGAAAGAGAGAGATGGATAGGGAGATAGACAGACAGATAGATAGATATATAGATAGATAGACAGATAGATAGATAGATAGATAGATAGATAGATGGGTATTCAAGTTAAGCATGTTAGGATAGATTTGTATCGCAACTTTCTTCAGAGAAGCCGCGGTGGCTTTTTGTCGGATAAACACGGTGGGGCCTAGACGACTGGAGGGACTTGAAAATCAAATTGAAGTGCATTTCCTTTGAAAAGGGCAAGCGGGGAAATGGAGCATAAGCGATACACACTGAGGCTCTTCTATGGCCAATTCATGCGGCTTCGAGGGTCCATTCCCTTCGGGATGCAGCTTGGCCATTAGCGGACAATGAATCCCGCAGCCGAAACTTGTACCGTTCTGCCCGCTGCACGAGGATCCAAACGCGACGAAGACAAACTTGGCTTCTGCGCCAAATTATAATAACCAACTGTTTTCCATCTTAATGTCACTTAGTTTATTTATTCTTTAATACGCCTGGTCTGTTGAAATGAATAACAGTCCCTCACTGTAATTCAAGTTTAACTTGTAAATCAACTTTGAATCCGAGAACTGCAACGAAGGTGACGAATCCTTGGTTAACTAATTCAAACAGTTAGTTTTATGAATTGCATTGCTGTACTATCAAACAAATTCCATTTCGCTTTTAACTAACTAAGGAACACAATTTAAGTAAAAAAAATTGTAAGAATGTAATCGGTTATAGATATATGAATTAATTAGCTTAAGATGCGTATCTGGGTGTTGGTTAGGCTGATTTTCAGTAAAACGAGAGCTGAACTTGTTTAAGTTTAATCTGAATTCAATTCTGCGCACTTGATTACAATACAAACCTGACATAGCTGGTTTCTTTATTTGATAAGAAAGGATTTCTTTTTTATTCATTCAGTATTACACATTAAAAGGGGCGCCTATTGAATTCCAACGCCGATGAAATGAGCTACTGGCACATATAGCGCACAGGGGTCCACACGTCAAGGAGAAACATCTGGCAGACAAGAATAGGCCATGGGGATCAGGGTTGTAAGTCATGGCAGTCGCCGAGTGCCATATGACTAGTTTTAGCATGATTAGACTTCAAGTGCGCCCATGGGATAACTAAGCCTCTTACGTGCGTCCCCAAGGAGACACTGTGTTCGTATGCCCCGCTGTTAACCCAGAGTCAGGTTGCGATGGATGGATGTGAATTATAATAGAATCCACGTAGAGGATATCAGAAGGAGTAATGTATGCTTTGTTACCCTTGGGCGCCAAGGGCACAACATGGCGGAACTGCAAGAGTATACGTGTTTCAATGCTGGCCACTAGAGGTCGCTACCATCGTCTACCGTGCGATCGCGGTTTCACAGTCTTTGGGTTTGTATAACGGTTATGGAGATGCTTTGGCACTTGGGCCGCTTGATATTGCTGCGGTTTGGTTATAGTCAATCATAAGCCTTTGTATATTTGAAAACACGTTTTACGAGATATCTAATGCAATTTCTGTTGATGATACATTTTGTACAGATGATGCAAGGTAACAACAATAGTTACTAGTAGTGATGGCATCTATCTGTTTATCTGTTTATTTGTCTACCTATCTATCTATCTATCTATCTATCTGTCTATTTATCTATCTTTCTTTCTATCTATCTATCTATCTATCTATGTATCCATCTATCTATCTATCTATCCATCTATCTATCCATCTATCTTATCTATATGTTTATATTTCTTACTTTATATATCTATTTGTTTTCTAAAGCGTCACACGTAACAATCCGTAAACGCTGTATAGGCCCCTGTACTCGAAAAGGTCGGCTTGCACTAAATCTACAAGACAAGGCCACAAAATGGCGGCTTACCAAGCAATGGTTTACTTGTTAGCCGCTAGGGATGGCTTGATAATGTATCAGGGCACCTTCATTTGAGGGAATTAAAATCCCTTCTACAGTATAAATTTTTTTCCCCAACCGTCAGAGGGTACATTCTAGATTGAAATGTGACCGTTCTAGGTCCTTTTCAGCTATTTGTTACGAATTTCGTTGGCACTATTACACCAGGCTGGTTCTAATTCAGCAAGTTTGAAAAATTTGACAAATTGGAGGAAATTTTGTCAACAAACTAGCAAATATTCTAGACATACATTTATGGGTTCATATTAACGTTGATCGCGCATATCTTGTAGTTTATGAAGTATTCTTTATGTTTATTATACCATTAGCTTATTAGTCTCTATATAATCTTTACATGTAAATTAATATAATATAGTATCAATTAATGTTAACAAAAGATTTATGTAAACATTTACACCGAGGATATCTTATAGTTTTGTGATATATGAATCGATAAAATAGTTTAATGACTTGAGACCGATATTAATGATCCTCCGGGTTCCCCTTCGCTCGTCCCGCGCATCCTACACCAAAGGATTTTCCATCGGAGTAGAATCACGTTGGGAAGCCGGCTAATGAAGAAACATTACATGGCTATCGTTGGGTAACAGACTTGCTTACCTCGGGGGACCTTGACTGACTGATATTCAGCCCCCCCGCTCAATTAGAAAACAACCCCGCTAAACGTATGGCTTATGCATCGAACATGTAATCCCATACCATCGTCAAAACCCCTTTAACTTGGACTTACGTAATAGCAGGGTAAGGCTAACCCTTGGTTACCAACAGACGTATTTGGATACCTCCGTTATGCATGATGACGTCACGTCACGTGACCCTCCATGAGACTCTACAGGCTTCTAAAATTTTACGGAGTTATTCAGTATTAATGAGAGCAATTAAGATGGATATGTCGTCTAATTTTGCATGGGAAGAATGTGATCAGTTGATGGCCAGACCGTCAAGATGGCGGACACTTCAATTGCATATAGCCCTATAGATAAGTGTACTGAATGAGTACAATTCGTGTTGAATAGGTGATACAATACCGAAGTTTTCAAACACTTTCAGTTGTACTGTCTGGTTATTTAGTTCGCAGTAATTCGTTCACTAAATACTGAAGTAATTCAGCACCTGTCCCTACTGATTCGCATGCTGCTACATGCTGAACATGCTTCTTGCTGCTGAATGCAAGAAAATTGGTGAAAAACGACCAAGTCTGACGCTTGCTTAATCTGATTCCAGCATGCTGAAAATACTGGACGTGAGCCAATTCCAGAAGCAGAAGCATGCTGACAGTTATACTGAAACCGCAAGAGTAAGAACGGGTAGTAGATATCTGAATTTGATCTGAATTTTGCATGGGTAAAGTTGTCTTTAAACTGCTTAACTATATACTGAACGCAACTGACCAGCCATGTAGTCCTAAGTAGCTTATAATAACTAGTTAATCTTGAACAACTTTGAACAATATATACTACTTACATTTAATGTTCTGTACAGATTAAGAGCAATGAAAAAGGGTTCGTGCTGGGGAAAAGTTAACCGTTCATAGCACCCAAGTTTTCATAGATAAAACAGCCAAAAAATTACGGTGTATAGTACTAGTAGTACTTTGTGTACTAGTAAAGTTTGATTGAAATCGGATTCTTAGTTGGGCCAGAATAAAATTCTAAAGTTGAAAAGATTCATCATTTCTTATACAATTTTTTTGGCTCAAGACTGTACTGGCAATTTTCGTAGTTTGCATGACCTCGCGCTTAACCATCAATTGGTATTTTAGTTTTGGTAAAAAGTTGATCGGAGGACAATTCTCTATCGATTGGTTTGAACGTGCGATGAAAATGAATGAGTGACTGGCATTTCTCGTCTTGTGCTGGTGCAGACGAAAGGGAAAATTGCCTTTTCTGCCAGTTGCCTCGGTTTCTCTTTTGTGGTGGCGGGCTAATCAAATTAGTTGCTCGTGCTCTCCGGCACACGCAAGATTGGCAACTAAGCTAACCAATCGCGCCCCAACACAAAACCACCACAGCGGTGCAGCAGCAGCAGAGAGAGAGAGAGATAGAAAAATAATCACAAGTCGTGACATTTTGACAAACCTTGAAAACGCTAAGGACGGCTCACGTCTAGCATCGGTTACCTGACCTCGTTATCGTCATCAAAGAGCTATGATAATAAAATATGATGATATAATATTATAGAACCGAAGAGAGTAGTGTAAAAATACTATAGATATATAGCAATATAATATCATAGTATATAATTCTTAAAAGACTGACATGGATGCTTCCAGTAGCAGAACCGAGTTTTTGCTTTTATCTTGCTAATTATTAATTTCTACTATATTAGTTTTTTTTAACCCTTTTAATTAAAGCTTACACGAGTCACGCGAGTATAGCTTGCATGGCGTGCTTGAAAAGTCACTCCCAGTGCAAATGACTCAGCTCATGGCTAAGTCGACTTCAGACGCCAAGACAAAGGTGATGTCGGTTCAACAATTGTTGGAAATCGAATCGAAATCGGTGGGACAATTTGGATGACGAGTTTCAATCATTACTATAGATTCATCAGAGTCGTACACAACTATCCAGTTGAGATTTCCGAAAGCCACAAGAAGAGTATTGGATTGTTGACTCATAATGTCGTTTCGCTAGGAGATGACAATTCTGAATAGAAACTCAACATGTCGATGTCGACATATAATGGATCGGTTTTTCAGCGTAAACTACCTTTTTCATATGATAATATATAATACGTTTCATCTATTACCCTCATATCTATCTATCTATCAACTACCTATCTATACTATCTGTCTATATGTCTGTCTGTCTATGTGTGTATATATGGATCTACCTACCTATCTGTCTATCCATCTATCTACCTATATAATCTAACTGTCCATCTGTCTATCTGTCATCTATCTATCCATCTATCTATCTATCTATCTATTTTATCTATCTATCTATCTATCTATCTATCTATCTATCTATCTATCTATCCATCCATCCATCCATCCATCCATCCATCCATCCATCTCTATCTGTCTATCTATCTATCTATCTATATATCTGTCTATCTGTCTATCTATCTATCTACCTATATGTCTATATGTCTCTCTATCTATCACGTGTGTATTTATCTAATCTATCCAAAGTTGACTGAATTTGTTTGAAGTTTGGCTGCATCTCAATGGTTTACAAATCGCAGTATCTGCAAGGCGAATTGCGTCCCCTAGATAAATAATTCTAGAATTGGGTCTCTCTCATGCCTTATTTCGAGTATACCCTTGTCGAGTTCATCAATTGGCGTCAGTTGACGCTCGCTACCGGGACTGAGGATGGCGAGAAAGCGGAAAAAAAGACTGCTTATGACAGAAACGCACGCCATCTTTCTTGGCATTGTCCCTCATGGTTTATTCATCGACACAGACAATCCGTTATCCAGCTCGGAAGTTGCTTTTCAAACGTACGATAATGTAGATGTTGCGTGATCTTTTTGTTTCAGTCAGTGTTGCGTGTCGCTCGGCCACCACACTGGCGCACACTCCTCGGCTCTGGCAACAGTTCGCTGCTGCCCACACACCAATTTCCCAGCGGAAACCTACGAACTCTAATACTGGCTTTGTTTGGTTTAACAATATTTCTGTACAGACAAAGGAACATTGACAGCTAGCTACTTTTATGTATAGGTAGATATCTATGTACAATACTATATACGTCTTTGAAACTGTGTATATGTGGATCTATCTATGTATCTTTCTATCCTTCTATCCTTCTATCTAGATATCCATATATCGATTCATCCACCTGTTATCTATCTATCTGTCTGTCTGTCTACCTACCTATCTATCTATCTATCCGTCCACCTATCTATCTATCTATCTATCTATCTGTCTATCTATCTATCTGTCTACCTATTTACCTATCTATCCATCTGTCTATCTATCTATCTATCTCTCTATCCGTGCATCTATCTAACGGTCTATATATCCGTCCATATATCTATATATCTTTCTATCTATAAATCTATCTATCTATCAGTCTCTCTATCAATCAATCTATCTATCCATCCATCCATCCGTCCATCTAACTATCAATCTTTCGAAACACTTAACCAGTTCACATCTTCTCTTTCTGCAAGATGGTACATACAGCACCTAACTTTAATCGCGTTGTCCTACCGAATACTTAAGTAAAATTTTTCTAAAGCGCAATTACAATTAACCGTCACCCAGAATATTATACGGGACTGTCACAGTCCCAAAGCTTATTCCATGTTAAGTCTCACTTAAGTTCAAAAAAGATCTGAGGTTTTTAAGATCATGTACATCTTCAAAACAGAACTTACAGTAAATGGATTGTCGTTAACAGTTACGAACAAAAGAGAAACCTGTCTCAATAAGGCACAATACAAATACGACGTGGATGACACAATTGCCATTGAATTCTCCTTTAATTCTTGCGTTGTGCAAAGGCACTCAAGGAAGAACTCGTCTCGCTATTCTGCCACGTTCGCTCCAGCACGGTGAGTAGCTTTTAGCGAAAACTAAATAAAGCCACATTGTCTTGGGGCATCGACTGTTTGCAGCGGATCTCAAACGTCTCCAGGGAGCCTATCGGCGACTCCAGTTACCCAGCCAAAAAGGGGCTTTCCAACTCGTGCCCTAGCCGATACGACAGCCAAAATTGTAGCCAAAGATAATAGGATTTGTCACTCGTTCGATTGGGCTTACTAGTAGCGACATATCACAAACCTTTCCCTTCTCTCCATAGTGTATACCTTTCTCCCCTTGCCCCCCCCCTAATCCTTACCCTCAAACACTGCAGCACGTTCTAGAAAAAGACGTCTCTCTCTATTTTCTAAGGGCTTAAGGGCACTAGCATTGCTGTATCAAGTCCATGGAAGTTGAGGGGTTCGCAAGTCCACGGAAATGTGTTCCGAGATGTAAAAACTTCAAAAGATTTTCTTGAAACTGACCGACTTGACTGTTCAAAGCATCAAGCTGTGTGTATAGAAGGATAGAAGGTGAACGTCTTGATTGTCTTTGTTAGTCATTGTTTAAAGGGGGGAGACCGTCTTCATTAGCAGTCTAACCGTGGTCTAATCCTATCTCGGTGAGTTTACTCCGACAACCGGCTTCATTCTTCAACTGTGGGTAATCTCTTGCGTCGTGATTAGCAGAGAACACGAAAGAGGGCAGCCGGTCTAAATTGAAAAGTTCAACACGTAAACCCGCCCCGTATCGACTACCGCAGTTATCGTATTCTTTTGCTTAAAGTGTAACAACTACTAGTACAACCATCAAACTTCAATGCTAAAGAAGTAATAGTAAGCTATATTGACTATCACCCAACACCAGCACTATCTACGACTACCGTTACTACTTTTATTACAACTGCCTCCATTGCTACTTACACCGTTTACTGTATAACTGAGTACTAACCGTGTTGCTGATTACTACTTCTTGCTACTAGTACTAGAACTACCACTCTGATTGATGCTTTTCGTTAATACTACAACGGGCTAATTAGTAAAGCTGCTACTGCTTCTCTTGACCCAAGTACTATTGAGACGAAGTTTGAAAACCATCACCAACGATTAGTACTTACTACTGGAGTGTTATTAGCAGCACTACAAAGGTACTGTTTCTATTAATCTTACTAATCTTACTAATCTTACTTGTAATACTATTAGTAATATCTGGATAACTTACCACGGCAGTAAAACAGAAACACACTTGCACTAACTACTAACGACATACGATTGACTTTACGTGGCAATCAATATTCCGTAACAATAATAATATCAATTAATAAGACGTATTAATGTCCTTATAGGGTTTGACTCGTCCCTCGCATTAAGTATATACAGAGGAGCGTATGCCGGCCATTTTGTTAGAAAGTTTATAGTGCGTGTTGTAAAAGCCTTAATGGTTCCCCTATACGATGGGCATTAGAGTAGTATATGACAAGCCACTCCTAGTTCCAAATGCGTGTATAAGCGTTTTGCCAGAAAATAAAAGCCACTGCAATAAATAAGCGGCCATCTTGAATATCTAATATTTCCTCTACGCCTTTCACTCTTTCACCTAAGATTTATAGTTATATTGATTGCGTTTACTTCAAAATATACAAGCGACTTTTCTGGTATTGGATAAAACAATACAATTCATCGCTTGATTCGAACAGGTCGAACTTAGATTCTGCTATCGTCATATAATGACCATAAGGAGGAGAGAAAGACCACACTGTGCGTTAAAGCTAGAACTGGCGATATATTTCATGCCATTTGGCAGCGGGGATTTATCCTGGGGCAGTTAAGGTGAGGCCAGTGAAGACCTCTCAAGATCCCCAAAGTCCATATAAAAGCACATATGCCTTGTTTTTAAGTCCATGCCTCACACTAGTGGAGTTATAGCCATACGTGACGTCTTGCTGGCTGAAATGGTGTGTTAAACCCGTTTCTAAGTCTCTTTCCAGTTATTAATTTACTCGGCTCTTGGTTGCGATTCCAGTAAGATCCTATAGGGAGTTGGTGAAAGGCAAGTCCATTCAACTTGGAATAGATCGAACTAACTTGTGCATGTATGACGTCACGGGGCATTAGACTCCATTAAGTTTATGAAAAGAAACTCCCAGGTGACGTTGCGTCCCGCTAAGCAAAAGGTTCTTCAATATCAATTTGCGTCGACTTTTGGTATAACGAGGAAATCAATAAACCAATAGAGGTCGGAAGTGTATATGATTGTATATCTGGACGAGCAGACGCAGACTTTTCTTCTTTGAAGATGGTCGAGGGAACACGTGGCGTTTATTGTAGTTCAGCATGTGTGCTTCACGCGCCCAACTAAGAACAACCTTACAAGTTCCAGGGACAACCCTGAAATTTGCAACCTGGTGTGCACTGTGTGATATCATACTAACCCGGACAATAGTCCTACGTATTCCCGTATCGTTGCTGGGTATCAATCATTTGTTCGGTGGGGGTTATATAACTCCTTTTTGACAAAGAAAGACATAACTAAATGGTCTATTACCATGGAGCCTCAACTATGAATCGTAAAATATCGGGGGGCCCAATCTTTCCATAAATCTCTTTCCTGTGGTTATTATATGCCAGCCGGTTAAAGTCCAAGATTGCCTTTTTAATGATTTACAAGTTATATCTACTATAGGCTTGCCGATTAATTAATGCGGAAGCTTTTCTTTTGATCGAATGTTCTAACGGGCTAAGCTAAAGTCGACGACTCGCCGTCAGCCGTCAGTGTGTTCGCCGCTTCCTGTTACGGTGCAAACTTAATTGAGTCATAAAATTCTCTTATTGATTCCCGTGTACTGGGAGCTTTGAACTGTATGAAGTGCTATGTATTGACGTCGGTGCAGGTGACCAGTTCAGCTACTAGCTGTCTATCTATCTGTCTATCTAACTATCTATCTGTCTATCTGTCTATCTATCTATCTATCTGTCTATGTATCTATCTATTTAACTGTCTGTCTATCTATCTATCTATCTATCTATCTATCTATCTATCCATTTACCTATCTATCTATCTATCTATTTACCTATCTATCTATCTATCTATCTATCTATCTATCTATCTATCTATCTATCTATCTATCTATCTATCTATCTATCTATCTATCCATCTGTCCATCTATCTGTCTGTCTGTCTGTCTATCTATCTATCTATCCGTCTGTCTATCTATCTATTTATCCATCTACCCGTCCGTCTATTTATCCATCTATCTATCCATCTATTTATCTATCTATCTATCCATCTTTTTTAATTATTATTGGGCCTACTCAAGATTGAGTGTTGCCCAGATCTATCTGTCTATGTATCTATCTATCTATCCAGCTATCTATCTATCTATCTATCTATCTATCTATCTATCTATCTATCTATCTATCTATCTATCTATCTATCTATCTATCTATCTATCTATCTATCTATCTATCTATCTATCTATCTATCTGTCTATCTATCTGTCTATCTATCTAACTATCTATCTGTCTCAATGAGGGCAAGGGAATACTGCAAATTCGTTTGGACGTACCCATGATTTATAACGATTAAGGCATTGTTCTTGGTCGATAGCAGATTACTCGGTCATTACGGGTTGGCTCCAGGCTACTGCAGTTGAAGACTTTGGCTATTGATGAACACTGAAAGGTTCCAGGGAGGAGAGCATGTACGCGAATCAGTTGTGGAGTCTTTTGATACGGTTCGAAATGGTATTGTGAAAACAGCAACATTGGACGCTTGATACTGCTAATCGGATTCCTCCTCCTCCACCCAAAAAAGGCATTCCCCGGGAAAAGCTCCGAGTGCGTATATGGGTTCTGATACAGCAACCCAATTTTGGTCCAACTTTTGCCACGGTCAGAAAAGCTGCTAAGCCATCCGTGAACTTTTAGCTGGTCTTAACAAGCCGGTGTAATTGCTTCCTTATAGTTGCAGCGTTCCTATCAAGTCTACAAGCTTAAGCTTTTCGGCACAACATAAACTATACACCAACAAGTACGGCCAACAGCAATTCAAAAATGGTTCTTGCTGGGGGGGGGGGAATTAATCGCTTATGGCACCCATGTTTTAAGAGATACAACAACCAAAATTATACTGACTGTAGAACTGGCAGTACTTTATGTACTCGTAAAGTTTTGTTTAAAACGGATTGTTAGTTTTGCCGAAATAAAATTCTAAAGTTAAGAAGATCCATCATTTCCTACCATTTGGAACCCTTTTCGTGGCTCTAGACTGATCTATGAAAATACCAGATTTGTGAATAGCTGTATGACATTATATTCTTACTCGCAAACTGGTTTTAACACGTCGTTAGCCATTAAGCTTTTGATCGTTTAGCTTTTACCTTCATTTAAAAAAGGCCGTCGACCTGTGGGTAACTTGTCAGTCGTCTACCAGAGTAATTTCCGTTATACAGTGTTTAGTACACAATTAAGATGTAATTTATGATGTAAATTATGTTATTAAGATGGGGAAGATCGTATGAGTATCACGCGTGCTACCAGTTATGCTTACCTATTATTAGTCTGTACGTCTGTTTATCTATCTGTCTATCTAATCTATCTATCTATCTATCTATCTATCTATCTATTATCTATCTATCTATCCATCTATCTATCTACTTATCTATCTATCTATCTATCTATCTATTTGCCTACCTACCTGTCTATTTATCTATCTAACTATTTATCTATCGATCGATCTATCGATCTATCGATCTATCTCTCTATCTCTCTATCTATCCATCTATCTAGTTATCTATCTATCTAAATACCCATGTCTGTCTGATTCGACTTCTAATTGTACCGTTTTACCGTCCAAGTTGTATCCATATCTTCAGCATCAACTTATGTAATATTAGTATATATGGTATAATATACGTCAAACAGCTTTTGTGTTTTGCATAACGCACACGGTAATAACACGAACTCGGGCCTTAGCAAAAACGGCTATTCTCCTTGTCGTAACTCGTAGACACGCCTTCAGCGCCGTATGTTTATTACACCCGTATTACAATCACCCTTATTCAATGAGGAAGCACATCACAAAAAAAGTACGTCCGGATAGCGCGTCACCCATTTTGAACGACCGTGGCAAATCAATAGGACAATCAAATTACCTTAATGCGCAACGGCGCTGCAAGTGAACAAGTATTAAAATGGCTATCCTTCAAGGGAACGAAACTCAATTAGAGTGAAAGGTGTGGTAAATGTGCACCCATTTCGAATGGCAAGGGAACACAATGGGCCTCGCCCACAGGCCCGCGGAATACGAGGAGTGTGCACCCGATAAAAGAGTCGCAACTTTCGTCTAAGTTACGTAATATCCGTATACTGTATACGAGGATGTGCTTTTCCCTAGATGAGTCCAATTTAGAAACACACAGACACACACATATATATACTCCTCCGAAAACTTTGCCTTCCCTTTGGACTTTCGTTGTACAATCCCTCGAGACGTTATAGATTTGAAATGATCGCGTGACACTATCGTGTTGAAACGACTCCTCCGATAGCATCCCCGCAGTCGGGGGTCGGCAACATTTGGTTGGGTTAACGCTAAACGGGCCCGCGGAAGACGATAAATTTCAACAATCACGAATTCTCCGTCGTTTTGAAAAAATTGAGAACCTAGAAATAACCCAACATCCTATCAGACATTGAGTATACTCATGCATCTAGAGTGTAATTAGACAGGAAGTTAAATGAGTAGCTGGATAGGTGGCTAAAGTAGATAGACTGATAAACAGATAGATAGAAACATAGAGAGATAGGTAGGTGGAAATATACCGACGAATGGACAGAAGCAGAAATGAGCGCATCGATAGATACTGAAATCGAATCATATTTTTCATCGGTACTTTCACGATTGGTGTCAACGATAAGAGAATTAGATTTGATATTAAACTAAATTTCAGTAATGGTTATTGTACTGTTGATTGTTGAACTTTTTGCCGGTCTGGAACTGATTCAGTGTGAAATAAAGTGAAGAGTATCGCGAAATTTTCCATGGAGATCTTAAACTGTTATCAGTAAGAGAGCGATCTTTAACGTGAACAGTGAATAACTCTCAATTTTGGGTCGAGCATTTCAATGTGACATGGCAAGGGAGAATTAAGCAAGGAGGCGATAAAGCGTATAATCCGCACGCGATACCCTCCTTTTACCCCTTTGTTGCACAAGAAAAAGGGGGAGGCTGTGTGCTTTTCTAACGTTAGACATCGTAAATCAATCCGTGTTCGTTGTAGAATTCTCGAGACTTCTAGCAAAACCCAGTCTGCTCGATCACACGTAGGACACGGTTTAAATCTTTGATCAGTGAAAAGAGTGCACCATTCTATAAAACACTGAAATCTCTGAAAGGATAGACACAGGACATAAATAGATAGATCAATGGATTGATGGGTAGACGGATTGATGGGTGATTGGTGATTGGATAGATATGATGGGTGGGTGGATGAGTGGATCGATAGACAAATATATGGATTGACGGATCGTTGCACAGATAGGTGGGTAGGAAGGTAGGTAGAGGGTAGATAGGCGGGTATAACAGGCGTAGATAGGTAGGTGGATAGATCGATGGATGTTTGGTTAAAAAAACGCAAATTAATTTATGTTAATTAGTTGGATAGATAGATAGATAGACAGACAGGTAGATAGATAGACAGACAGATAGGTAGATAGATGGATGGATAGATAAATAGATGGATAGACAGACGGACAGATAGATAAATAGACAGACAGACAAGATAGATAGATAGATAGATAGATAGATAGATAGATAGATAGATAGATAGATAGATAGATAGATAGATAGATAGATAGATAGATAGATAGATAGATAGATAGATAGATAGATAGATAGATAGTTATAGGTAGGTAGGTAGATAGATAGATCGATAGACAGATAGATACACTGATTGACTTCTTATTTGTATGCACGTAAGTCTCGTGGAGGTTTCAAGTTAGTTTTCAACTATGCACAGTCCTGATTAAAACGCTTTAAGGCCGTGTTTACAAGACAGAGTCGTGTAATTGAGACAGTATCATCAAAGCCGGGGAGTACAGCTTTTCTATCAAGCCAAAACAAGCTACTGTTGAACTTTGGCAGGCGACCTGCTTCTTCTCAGTCTACTTTCGCTCTCTCAAGACCCAAAGTAATTGATTAATAATCTAAAGGAGCTCGCATCAATACATCTCCCGGCTTCTTCGCAAATCCCCATAAGCTGTTATGCTCCAGTTAAGTTTGGAATGAATAAACCGTACGCCTGAAAGAGAGTGAAATTCTCTGCCTTGGAAATACTGACTCCGATAGAAAGGATGATAACTGGAAACTAACTGACTTGACATGATATAAAGGTTTAACCAGAGTTAAGAATTATGAGGATTCATTTCATCACTAGCAAGAAAACTATTCTGTTTAGAGGAAGTATGCTTGCACTACAAGCACTTAAATCTTAGTCGATTAATTAATGCGTAAGTTTTAAAAACAAACAGGCAACGTCGCACGGAAAGGTAAATGGTAATAGCCTTTCGGAGAACTTTGGAAAAAGATTGACAAAGCAGTAAATTTGAGCTATCCATCTATCTATCCATCTATCTACCTACCTATCTATCCGTCTATCTATCTATCTATCTATCTATCTATCTATATGTATATCTATCTGTCTATCTATATCTATTTATCTATATATCCATTTATCGACCCATTTATCTATATATCTATCTATCTATCTACCTACCTAAATACTCATGTATCTCTCTTTTCTATCTATCTTTCTAACTGTCTATCTGTCTGTCTGCCTGTCTGGTATATCTGTCTATCTGTTTACCTATCTAAGTACTTATCTATCTAACTATCTATTAGTCTACCTTGTCTACCTGTCTGTCTGTTCGTGCAGTTACCATTGACCCTGTAAAACTTAGAATCCGGGTCTTAAACATAGCTAATCAAAAGTAAGTCTTTTTACTTTACAGCTTAAAGTGAATAAGAATTACATCTCCAATACGAATGTTTTTCTAATTATTGCCTTGACTTATTTGCTGAATGATTGTTGAAAGTAAAAACATAAACGATCAAGCAGAATCCCCCAATGCGAAAACCTACTGAACGACGTACTGGTAACCGTCTGCCTGTTAGACTTGAGCAAAGATCAGCAGTTCCTACCTCCACAAGCAGCCAGACTGGAACCACTGCTGATCAAACGTACTGGGTAGACCTGCTGGTTTTTGCGACTCACCTACACGACTGTCTTTTCATATAATTCTTTAGAAGAAGCTGCGTAAAATGCATCTCATTTTGGTTAAAATTCTTGTTTTAATCTCTCTCTCTCTCTCTCTCTCTGGGTATCTTTCTGTCCGACAAGAACACTTTTAACAAGTAGCTATCGTATCTCTTTCGTGAAGTAAACAGGTTTTGCATAACTCAAGGAAACTCTTTCATCTTGGAATACGACATCGGACAAGGCACTTGACTATTCCGCTGCCTCAAAGGCAAATGCGCTCGTCTTCGCCATTTCCCTAATTCTACACACATTTAAATACATTGCCATAGAACGTGTCAGGTCTATCTCTTTCACGATGATACTGCTGTTTTCTTACATTAATACTGCTTAATCATTGCAATATATGGATATGATATGCGTATAATAACAGTATTAAGACGACTTGTATACTGGATACTCTGTTTACAGTATAAAAGCTCACCGTTGACACACTTATAACCCGGTGGGGGTTTATATAGCCCCCCCCCCCCTGTGGGAGAGGGTTGGAGTGGGAAGGTAGGGAGATCACGCGAAGTGACAATCGCTGGTTTGAATGATCTGTCCGCATTTGGTGCGATACGCGACGTCGATGACTATCACATCTTTTATATAGAAGCGTGTCCCGTGTTGCTAATAGTACGGATAATGAAGCGCCAGTAACGCCCACCCTCTGTACTATTCGAATCGATTTTTATTCCCGACAGCGCGATGCAAGGGTGAGGGATTAGACGACTTTTTCATATGTTGTCTTTCGCTACTTGTAGTTCAGTAGATCTAGTATATCTATATCGACTTGTAATTCATTAACTTACTTAATTCAATTGCTAATTGATGATCTGGAGCGCACAAGTTCGGTGGTGTTAAACTGCAACAATACAGGTTGAAGCGGAAAGGCTGCATCTATGCAAAGGGGGGGGGGACTATTATTTGCAGTTGTTATTAAACGACTGTATTGATTCAACACCCGGGCACATTATGAAGGCCCATGTTCTTCTCTGGCCCCGTACTTTGTGCTTGTGTGTACAGAACTAAGAAGCAATATCGCCGACGATTTATATCGCCTGCAAACAATGGCCTCTGATCTTTTGTGTACCTTTCCGAGTTTTTTAACTTTTTTTTCTGAGGAGGGGGGATCTTTTTTCCTCGCAGTACTGCCAATGTTAGCATACGGGGCCCCCGGTCGTTGCTCTTGTTCCAGGGGTCCGCAAGTCCACGGAAATGTGTTCCGAGTTGTGGAATCTTTTTGTAGTTTCTTAGGATTTTTGAGATTTTCAAATATTTTGTTTCTGAGACTTTTGGAAATTTTTGGGATTTCGGGGGAGTTTTTAGGATTTCTAGGATCTTTGGGATTTCTGGGATCTTTGGGTTTTTTTTAATTGGGTTGGAATTTTTTGAAGTTTTTCGGGATTTTTGGGATTTCTGGGATCTTTGGGATTCTGGGGGATTTTGGGGGGATTTGGGGGAAGTTGGGGGAAGTTGGGGGAATTTTGGGAATTTTAAGCATTTCTATGATTTTTGGGATTTCTGGGATTTTTGGGTTGTCTGAAATTTGAAGATTTTGGGGAATTTTAAACATTTCTAGGATTTTTAGGATGTCTAGGATTTTTGGGATTTCTGGGATTTTTGGGTTTTTTGAAATTTGAAGATTTTCGGGATTTTTGGGATTTCTGGGATTTTTGGGTTGTTTGAAATTTGAAAATTTTTGGGAATTTTCAGCATTTCTAGGATTTTTGGGATTTCCGGGATTTTTGGGATTTCTGGGATTTTTTGTTTTTTTTTTGAAATTTGAAGATTTCCGGGATTTTTGGAATTTTGGGGATATCTGGGATCTTTGGGATTTTTTGGGATTTTGTGGATTTTGTTACAGGATTTATTTCCCAGATTTTTTTTTAGATTGTCAGCTGAATTTTTGGAAAATTTTCGGACTAGCGAACCCCTCGGTTCTTGGCAGAGGGTAAAAAAAAAGTAATTCCAGCGATTCGGCAAAGAGGAGATTTAAGAGGGTAAAAAAAGAGAAAGAGTTGTGTTGACTCTGTTGGACACACACAATGACGGCGGTCGATATAAAGCCGCGCCGTACTGTCGCACCGGTTTGGGAACAGCTTGGAAATCATTATCACTTGACATCAGGCAGCAGGGTTTCCATTACCTTGCCTTCAGCCGAACAAACAAGGAAAGCATCACATGACGGCCGCTAAAAAGCTAGGGTGCCGCTAATCACGTTATGTTCCTTTTGGTTTTCGTTATTCTCTTACAAAAGTCGTCCTTTTCTTCTATAGTTGGGTTAATTTGCCTGTTGTACGGTCTCTATAGAGCAAAAGACCAGGGAAGTTATAATAATGTTTAAAGTTTATGATTTTATTTTAGCTGAACTATCAAACTTATTCAAATGAGACTTTATGAGTGTATTAAGTACTGTCAGTACTGCATTCAGTATTTTTTGGGTAGCAATATCTTTGAAAGTGTTGGAGCAGTAAGCGATTGACTTTTCCCCAGCTAGAACCCGGTAAAGAGTCGGTAACTAGTTTTATTAGACAGTTGAATCGGGAGTTACAGAATACTCTGTAATCAGTGATAATACGTCTGAATTAAAAACAGCAATCGTTTGCACTGTGACGATCACCTTAGATCGGGTAAATTAACCTCTCTTTGAAGAATACGGGATGAATGAAGTGTATTATCAGTACCCTATTTGATGGGTATGATGTACTCTATCCTTCTAACTCCTTGTAAACAAGCTTGAAGATGCTAATCAGTTATAAGACGTCTGAGCTAAAAGAGTAGAGACTACACAGTAACCGGAGCTATAAGGATGGTAGTAATGGGAGGCCGTCTTTCAGTAATCCTAATTGGTTGTTATAACTCTTAGATCAAGTTATGTAACAGGGTATTCAGGTCTATTTTCAAAACCCCTTTTCTGGAGGTACTCATGCAGGATCCTGTGTAGATGATGACATAATGTCTCACAACTGTTAACCAATCCATTTATTGATACAACTGTATAAACAAGGTACATAACATAGTATAGACGCACTCCAAACCTAATCAACTTATTGGTATAACTGTGTAAACCGGGTTACGTAACATAGTACATCGTCTCTATTGTTTCGATACGCGGTCACATCATCTAGCTAGTCTGCAGGGTGTTCAAAGTTGTCAAATCTGTTGACATACTCATGCAGATGATGACTAGAATGTCTGCCAACTGATTTACACATTGTAAGGTGGTGAAAGTCCAGCGGGCAACTGGTGCGTCACCAGGTGAAAGCTTCAATTAGGACAGTGCTAATTTATTCCCTGGGACCAGCTTTCGGTCACATGAGGCGTCGCTGAGGCAACAGTAAAGATAGAGAGAGAGATAAAGCTTCCCTAATTTCCCTCATTACCATAAATCCCGTATATACGAATCCATTATCCTGTCAAGTCGGGTGCTCCTTTCTCGCTTTTGGCCGCTTATAGAACCTCTGGCATCAATTAACATAGGCATCACAGACTGCCGAATCCAACAACAAAACTTTCCTTCACGAACAACATATTATTGCAGCCGTATACCAAAAGTTAACAGCAGCAGGCTATATACTTTAGTACCGGTACCTAATACAATCCTACCTCGATCCATCAGAAGTTATTCCCTATAGACTTATAAGAATATGAACTTACAATTGAGAAAAATAGATAAGGTTAGATATTCCATCACATGTTATACTCGTTTAAATGAAACTGGTAACACGAGGAGTAAATAAGATGAATTTGTAGTTATGAATATGAATAGACTATAAATACAAAAGGTGTGATAAATAAACAGGTTGCCAATTCAAAACAGATATTGTTGCTTCACATAAAAGAGAAATCTAATCATGTTCGGAGAAATATCTGAATTTTAGAGAGTAGCGGTACGCAGCCCAACAAGTTTTATTTCTTGCTTAACATCTTTGCCGACTTGTTTATGTGATTGTTAGGGGCACCAAGTACGTTCGGGTTTGTGAAACGGTGCAACGCAGAGAAACATTTGCTTATACCGAGACGAAATAGAAAAAAGGACCTGGTCCTTTTTTTTACGTCCGGAGAAACTTTGAGGGCCCTCGTTATGTAGCCAACAGAGGAACGAAAAGCCAAGGATTGAAAAAGGTTCCAACGTTAGCGTTCGACCCATTTCTGGAATCATCATTCCTTTGTCTCCAGCAAACTGGAATAGAAAACCGATTTTTATTACCTTCAAAGATAGATAACCCTCGATCTAATCAAGAAAGAAAAGGGAAAAAGAGGAGAAAACGAAAGACTTTGAAGGGATATCTTTTCCAGCTGTTCTTCGCTCCTTTAGCCAGATAACAACGTGAGAAAAAAGACAACTCTGAGACGAGAACTTGTCTTGAAGCCAAAGTTGAATTGAATCCCAGTTCGAGGGACTGTGGACAAAGTTCCCGCTGAAGTTGAACAGTGGTGTCAAGGATTCGACTCGACTCGACTTGAGCTCTGGTGGAGTTGAGTCAATGAAGCCGACTTGGGTCGACCTAGTCGAATCAGATTTCAAGTCGAGTATAGCCGACTCGCAGAATCGAAGAGTCGAGTCAGTTGACATCTTTAATCTTGGAAGTTGAACTGATTTCCGGGGACTGTGGAGAAAGTTCCAGCTAGAGTTAAACATATAGTAGTGTCGAGAATTCGACTCGACTTAAGTTGGGCTCGGGTAGAGTTGAGTTGACTCTACTAGGCCGACTCAAGAAGATAAGTAGAGCCAGAGTTCAAGTCGAGGTAGTCGACTTGCAAAATCTTGAGTTGAATAAAGCCCGAGTTGAGTCGTCACACAAATCGACTTCCGAGTCGACTCACTTGACGTCGCCAAGTTCGACCCGACTTGGGCTTGGGTTGAGTCGAGTTGAGTCAAAGTTGACGAGATGGGGGACAAAATCGTGTCGATCCAGTCAATTAGGCCGACGAGAGTTCACAAGTCAACTTTTCCAAGTCGAGTATACTCTACTTGCAAAGTCTGGGATCGAGTCGAATAATTTAACACAAAAGACAGAGTCGAGTTGAGTCAATTATACGCCGACTTGAGTCCACAAGTCGAGTTAAACGACTTGCAAATCCTGACTTTAGTAAAAATCGAGTCGAGTCGACTCAAAAGTCGACTCCGAGTCGTCATTTTGACATCGCCATAAGTTAAACAACGGGTAACGCCAAAGTTCCACCTTTTGCACGAGAACGGTCAATGATAGGAGGGGACTAGCTGAGAGAACTAATCGAAAGTTGAACAGCAAACACTGTATATCTCATTACTCAACTTTAGTGTATCCATTTACTAACACCTAATTAATCGAATTGCTAATACATTACTAAATTAGCTCATCAGCTACTGTCTATTGACATTTACTAACATCTTTTATTGATAATAATCATTCAGCCCGGATTCAGCATATGACCTTGACGACCGTGTATCTCATGAATCAACTTCACTTCCAACATTTACTAACATCCAGTTGATTGAATTACTAACTATATGATTAGAGTAGCTAATCAGCTGACTTACTACCAACTCACATTTACCTACATTGTATCAAGTCTTCTATTGATATACAGTCAAGTCCGGATTCAGCTTATGACCTTGACTATTGCCATCCATAATTTAAGGCTCCCTACTGAAACTGATAGTTTAAGTTTGAAAATCAGCTAACCTTGAGGAGGGATGGACCTCTGGATGTGTTAGAACGATTCGCTTTGTTTGTCAATGGGCACTAGGCTGGTGATTGTCTGTTGTAATGTCCGGATTTCATGGACAGGGGCAAGTGCGGGAGCTGAAGCGAAAACCTATAGGCGTCCTGCACTGGTCTTGGCAAACTAGCGCTTCGCTCCAACAGTTCGCCATCAGAGCAGCAAGAGCGTTGGTGAGTGTGTGCTATGCACATACAGCGCCTGCGCCCTGGTTAAATAGAAGCAGTGTGTCTTCAATATGAATTGCTTATAGACCCTGAAGTGCAGAAAAGAAGAGATGCATGTCGTCGGGTGCGAAAAATGTATATCTGTGATGATAATGTCATGATTAGATCGGATAACTTGATAGTATATGGTGTAGACAGAAGACAGCAGGTAGACCGGCTTGTGGATATAATGTTGATGTGTTGATAATATACGACATTTTTATTGTCCATTCAGCATGGTGTCTAGTTGAAATATTAACAACTGCAAGGAATTTCCATTTAAAGATGATTGGGATTGGCAAATTAGTATAATTGTAATCTTAGGCGATTATCATGATCAGGGGTTCATTGTTGAAAGGCGACGAGCAAAATTGCAGTTCGGGGCTTAATCTTCGAGGAAGTCGAAAATCGTTGGTATAGCCGGTAACTGCGGATTGAGCAAAATTGCTGGTTCAGAGAGTCCGGGCGGGTGACTTCAATTGTGCACACATGCGATCGACAGGGCGAGCAACGCTGGCTGGCTGCTGGCTTTCTCGTGCACTGACATACGTACTGACATCAGGGGGACAGGGAATCCCCTGCAGCCCGGTTCTTGTTCAATAGGTAAAATACGTCGAGAAATTTCAGCCCAAATAACGGTGACTTAT
Source organism: Leptestheria dahalacensis (assembly GCA_022114935.1). Classification (NCBI taxonomy): domain Eukaryota; kingdom Metazoa; phylum Arthropoda; class Branchiopoda; order Diplostraca; family Leptestheriidae; genus Leptestheria; species Leptestheria dahalacensis. Next base: position 11,901 of record JAIQCU010000623.1, on the reverse strand, counting down.
AAGCTGGATGGCTTTAGTTATGCAAATGACGCCCAGGGCCACAGATGAGCAACGGCTCCCAATAAGGTCTTTCTCAGAACGGCGCACTAGGGAAATGAGACCCGAATTGCACACACCCACCCCAGGACTTTTGGATAAAATAAAATAAAATTCCAAAAGAAATCCATGAATAGAGAAAACGAGCAAAAACTGAAGGGCAGAATGTGACCACAAGGAAAAAGGTTGGAAAACGGAGGACGCGATGCACTTGTTATCTATCTAGTTAATACCCTGGTGGTTATACTTGGGCAACAAATTTACCTGCCACCAGGGCTGTCTCATTTCCCGACAGTTGGAAAATATGTCCAGCCAGGGGAGAGTAGCAATTTTGAATAAGTAATCCCACCGCCTCTCGCTGGCCGCTGCCTCTATCTCTCTGTCGTGACCTCCAGGGCAATCTTTTACATCACATTAGATTTAAGTTTCATTATAACATAAACTATAACTTATTGTGAGTATTGGTCACTGAAACCTAGATTGCGATCAACAGTGACTTTAAAGTCATCTATGAATATCGTAGAAACTGTATACTTACTATTCATCGATTATACTACTATCTATTACGATTCATCCAGTCTGCACAACTCAAATTTGATACGTTCTATGACGATAACCATTACAACTGCATATTAGTTTCCTTGCTCAATCTGTCGAGGATGTAACGGTCGATTGTTGTCTGAATGATGGTCAAGGGTGTTGCACCAGGATTCAAATAAAAATCCCCCCCTCTGTTTGACACCCTCTTGAGAATCATAATGATGAATGTTAGGTGGTCTCTCTCACAGTCTACTTGTTGAAATGAATGAATCGATAAACAGGGTGAAATTGGTTACACGCTTCCTTTACTCTGGGTGGCAGAATGGAGAGTACCACACGACTGGCTCATTTCCGATTCGTTTCCAGACTTGGTCCTTTGGGGTCTTTGCGGAAACGACTGCTTCATTTTTTTTCTACCTCTCTCTCTCTCTCTCCTTTCTCCTTTCTTTCTCGAGTAGTTTGGACAGAAAAAGCCAAAAGGAAAGGAGAACCAGTAAGAGCAGGTCACCTTTCGTTGAATGCCAAGCTGGATAGGACGGGAAAAAAGGAGAAGGAAGTAAACAACAACAAGAAAAGGAGAAGCAAAAGAGCCATATCTCTACACTCAAGTGGATTACTCGACTTGCAAGGAAGGATGCAACCATGAGAATTGAAAAACGGGAGGGAAATAAATAAATAAAGTAGGAAAAGGTGGAAGACGTACCTTTCCTTGGTGTTGATATATACAACTCGACAAAAGTTGGCAACACGTCGTCTCGCTAATATGATCAGCTTTTTATAGGAAAGAGAGAGAGGTGTTGTAACTCACTTGGATTCTCGTTATACATTGTCACACCCGAATACATTACGATGCGGTGCGTGTAGCTGACGGTTAGGATACTGTCACATCCCAACCGGCCCCAGAACTTGACTGTTACCTACCTATCTATCCATCTATCTATCTGTTTATCTGTTTATCTATCTACCTATCTATCTATCTATATATCTATCTGTCTATCTATATGTCTATGTATCTATAAGTTTATCTATCTATCTATCAGTTATCTATCTATCTGTCTGTCGATCTATCTATCTATCTGTCTGCCGATCTATCTATCTATCTCTCTGTCTGTCAGTTTATCTATCTATCTATCTATCTTCCTGTCCATATCTGTCTATCTATCTATCCGTCTATATATCTATCTCTCTGTCAATCCTATCATATATCTATCTATCTACCTACCTATATATCTATCTATCCATCGATATATCTATCTATATATAATCTATTTTTCTATGGATCTATCTGTCTATCCGTCTATCCATTCATCCGTCTATCTATCTAATATATTTAATGTATATATGTGTGTGAATGTGCGGGTTGGGATCTGATATAATGCTGCGCCGGTTACATATTGTGGCTAACAAAGCAATACTACCTTTTCTTTACCCGCAGACTTTTATGGTATTCTGGCCCATTGTATGACATTCCTCTTGAGCCATTTCTATTCTTTCCTAGCCCCTCACTGTCCCTTTTTTTTATTCCCCGTGTCGAATCTCTCTTTAGGGACACATGTGTTTTCTACGAGAATACATCAACCTATTGACGTCCGTTATAATTGAATCCGACTTTGATTCTGTAACGAATCCAATTCCTAATAAACGAAATGTTGTTTTCCCCTCATAAGATTCACCATCTACTGTTTCCATTCAACACGAAGGCTATTACCTCCGAATGTACGTGTCAGCGACATGTAAATGATCGACAAGAATTGATATATACTTGTTTCAATTGATCTCTATCTAAATCTATATTATATCTATACTTCTATATCTACATTGAAACTTGACTAATGCATAAAGCGCTATCAGTTTTACACCCAGTATTTAGCTGGCTGTTCTAAATTTGGGTGCCATTAAGTGATCAACTTTTCCCCAGCAAGAAAACTCCTTTTTTATTGCTCTAGACTCTAAGAGTCGTAAAGTATATCAACTTGTTCATTAAAGAGTCGACCAAAGAGGTCGTGAATCACTTGGCGATCAAGTATGTTTCACAGATTCGTAATTCCTCTTTAGCTTTGGTGGCCCTTTTAGCCTTATTTGGGTCCCTTTTCAGCCGAGAGAGAGTTTCACGAGAGAACCTTTCGTTTGGATTAACTTTTCATAGGAGAAAAACAGACGCGATGGCCTTTGAGAATTATGTACAGTCTGGAGCAATAAGAAAAAGGGTTCTTGTTGGGGACAAGTTGATCACTCATGGCACCCAAGATTTCAAAGGTATAAAAGCCAAAAAATTGCGGTGTCTAGAACTACTAGTACTTTATACAACAGTCAAGTTTCATTGATATCGGGTTGATAGTTTTGCCAATATAAAATTCTAAAGTTTACATAAAAAACATAGTCATCCTTTCAGAGTTCTTCTTTTTTGCTATAGACTGTACTCTACTTGGATGTACTTTTGTTTTGTACTTGTAGCCTTTTTCTCGTTCGATTGTACAGTGCATCTATAATGCGTAGTAGCAGGTCGATTGTAGTATCTCACCCGTTTGTTTTTGCCAGTGTTTCACGTGATGTTTTGAAGGTTTTTCTTTTGCTAAAGAATTGCTATTGCTCGTTTGAGTTGTTTTGTCATGTTTTGAAGTTCTATTAGTTTAATCAAGCTTTTTTGTATATAGTTAAATACGTAAATACACATGTTTACATAGACAACGTATACTGGATGTTGCGATGTATTTCTATGGCAAATATATATATATATATATACGTGTTATTACGTTATAGTAACTGCATATCCATTTAACTACCTATTTCCATCTATCTGACTACCTACCTACCTGTCCAACACCTGCCCATCTATCTGTCTGTCTATCTGTCTATCTAACTATCTATCTATCCATCTATCTATCTATATCTATCTAGCTATCTAACTATCTAACTATCTAACTATCTAACTATCTAGTTATCTATCTATCTGTCTATTTATCTATCTATATATATATATATATATATCCATCCATCCAACTATCTACCTTCCTATCTATCTACCTACCTACCTACCTGTCTACCTATCTATCTATCTACCATTTATCTATCTCTCTATCTATTCTTATCTATCTATCACTCTAGGTACCTGTCAATCTAACTATCTATCTCTCCATGAGTTTCTACTATAAACAACGTATAGGTTAACATCAGCATCATACTATCGTTGGCGTGAAAGATATAGCTGGCATCTTAAAGTAAACTAGTGTGAAAGTTCTATAGGAAACTTATCTCAATAAACCTATTTCCAGTTTTATCAACCTGATTCAATGGTCTGCTGAGACACTAAAAGATTCTGGATCACCGGGTCTTCTGTTCCATATGAAACTTTTGTTGGAGATTATAATGAGTATTGGCATCCAGCGGGTCTTGGTACACGTGTGCTAAGCAAACAAATGGCTCGGAATAAGAAAGAAACACTTGACACAAGTCGTCCATGCCGTGGCAAAAAGAGAGGGATCATATAGGAGGAAAAGGGAGAGGATCTTCCGGAATCAGTAGAGCATTTGTTTTCATCGGTCCGCTTTAATGTCTCGGAAAGCAGAGGACTCTGACACGTAGCCAAATATTTGTTCACGGCTTACACAACTCGGTATTTAGACACTCAACCGGCTCACATTTCCCTTTATTTCTTCCTTTCCACGTCTTTTCTTCTTCGGTTCACGCCGAGGGGTTCGCAAGTCCACGGAAATGCCTTCCGACTTGAAGAATTTCTTAAGATTTGCTCTGGGTTGTTTAGATCTGCAGAGATCTTCTAGTGATTTTGGGGATTTGGGGGATTTTCAGGGATTTTTTCCTAGATTTTTATGAGAATTTGGCTGAAGTGTTCCAGGATCTTCAGACTTGGCGCTTCTCGCATCAGTAAGTTTCGCCAGGCTGCTTCCATGGTGTGCCGGTTGATATTTAATTCAGCAGCCCTTTTCACTCGCTTTTCCAAGAGTCAGTCATATAGTGTTGGGTTTGTCACCACTTTTACACACAGTTGACACTTGTGAGGAGATTTTCATGCACTTTACTTTCGTTAATTTTAATTTCAATCCGTCAAAGTAACGTTTTGCTTGGATATGCGTCTTCCTACGCACTTTAACGTCATGTAAGATTCAGAAAGCCATTTCACTTTTGTAAGGAGTAGTAAGGGTCGATATTACGGACGCGTGGTTCGGTCTGGGCGTATCCGATGTTAAGGTATGATATAATTATTTGACGTGCCTTTTTTAATTGGATATAATAATTCATAGTTAATGTAATCTGCATGGTAATTCAGTACATTGGAACATGGTATGTATGCGACAACTGGATGCTGGATGATACTTAAAGTCTAAAAACAGTATCAGTAATTAGACCGAATGTTTGGTTTTACGAGAATCGAAAGATTCTTCGTTCGTTGCACAGTCAAAGGTATTAGAAAGTCGAATGAAAGGAATCGAGTGCGAGTTTTTTTTACGTTATAGACCAAATTCGTTAACCAATATTTATCTAAAAACACGTTTTGGTGGATGGATAGTTAGAAAGATAGATGGATGAATGGATGGATGGACGGATGGACGGCATTATAGACCAAATTCATTAACCATTATTATATCTGACAACACGATTTGGTGGATGGGTAGTTAGAGAGATAGACGGATGGACGGATGGATGTATGGACGGATGAATGGATCGATGGATCAATGGATGTATGGACGGCTCAATGGATGGATGGATGGATGGACGGATGGATGGATGGATGGATGGATCGATGGATCAATGGATGTATGGACGGATGGATGAATAGATGGACGGGGGTAGAATGGACTAGTAGATACGTAGATAGCTAGTTAGATAGATGGATAGCCAGATATAGATTAGTAGATAGATAGATAGATAGATATATGGAGGTTTGAATGTTGATTGTACACACAATAACTAATCCCCGTGAAACCCTTACAATCAAAGAAACGAAGAAAAAAAAATGAAAAGCCTCTCAGATGACATTTCTTCTTCCTGTCGTCGGGTATCCAAGTCGAGTTATTTGATTAGCTCGGTTCTGTCCCCCTGGAATTCAGTCAACCGCCTGAGAGGCTTGAAGGTTTTCAATCATTTCAAACAAGACTTTCCGCGTAAATATCGATCAAAGTGCCTGGCCGTTACACCGAGCTATTCACGCAGATGTCATCCGTCTGACTGAACCACATTCTCCAAAGAGCGAATAACAATAAAAAGGGAAAACATATTTCCGCTGCATATTTCCTTCCCTTTCACTGGTAACTCTTTTCCAAATTCACCTCCATTGTACCAGAGATAACTACATACGTATTAACTTTAAATAATATTTCATATAATGAATCTGCAAATATGTCAACCTGGTTATTGCAAGGTAACAAGGGTACTTGGAAACAGGCGCTGTCGTATCATAATACTTGAAGAATATGTACTTTTAACGGATTAAACAAGTACCGCATGGCACTGTTGCACGTTCAGCATGCAAAGGTAATAAAATACTGATGGAGCTCCCTGTTTCTCTCTCTCTCTCTCTCTCCCTGTCTTTTCCCAAGCTTTTGTAATAAAGTCACGGATAGCCCCCACCATAAAGCGTGCTAAATTATTACTCTTGATATAGAATACAACCCATAAACTATACATTAAATATACTACAATACAATAACCATATAATACAAATATCAGGATAATATCAGACTGATCTACAGATGTTTAAATATCAATACAATTTTCTCATACAGTTGACCTTGTTTTTCCTTCAACGATATATAGATGATACAATCATTGATGAATGTTTATAGTTGGTATTCAGAGAGTAGATTTTCGGTTATTTTAGATTCGTTGCAAGTGACGTTTGTGAAAAAGACACAAGAGTAATTGGCTTTTCCTTTTCACTAACTGGCTCCAGCAAAAAGGTGACGAACGATATCGGATGATGAAGCCACCCCGACTTGTTAACGGGAAAAGATGAACGACTGCAAAATCTTTGGCGGAAACACTACCAGAGACGGAAAAAACAATACTGAAAAAAAACGAGGAAAGTTTGTATACAGTCTAGAACCAAAAACCAGTTCTGAATGGCGGAGTACTTTTCAAATTTCAGTATTTTATGTTGGCGAAACTAACACTCTGATTTAAACGAAACTTAGTGACTTTGTTAAGTACAACTAGGTTTACACACAGTATTTTTTGGGTTGTTATATCTTTGAAAGTATAGGAGCAGTAAGCAATCAACTTTTCCTGGGCACGAGTTCTTGTTTTTCGGTTTTTCTTTTGCGCTAGACTGTAGCTTATCGGAAAAGAGTCCCGGGATATATGGATGAAGACTTCTCGGCGAATCTGGCTCTTTCCTTCCGGTATTCTTCTTGTCTCCATCCGGGTATACTCAATCTGCAGCAAACGGTTAGATCAACTCTTTTTTCTCCCTTTTTAGCAAAACGTTACTTCCTTATAAATGATTTATTAGTACATAGTAATTCCTATCCACAGATGGAGTGATAGATTTGCCATCTAATGTTACAAACATGATTTCAACATGTCCATTTGTTATGGTTGGATATGTTGATGAAATGTTGTATAAGTTGGAAATGGGGATGGAACAACGATATCGGTATTCGGTAGCTTAAATAGAAAACCCTTCCCGTCGATAATGGTCAGATGCATTCTGACGCGTCCGCCATCTTGGCGGGCTAGCAGTCAGCTGTTTCTATTCCTCTCCATGCAAAGAAGGAGACACTCCCGTCGTAATTCCACTCGCTGTACTGAAATGAATATGAAAACACTCCGACGAGTCACACAAAACTAGTGTAATAACATATACGTCTGTGTATGAAGCCTACGGAGTCTTGAGTCACGTGACTGACGTCATAAAACGCATAAGCCCGATACACAAGAGAATGTAGAGGTCTGGGGGAAAGAAAGAGCTCTTACCGGGGAAAAGTCAATTGCTTACTGCTCTTACACTATCAAAGATATAGCAACCCAAAACATACTGCACAGAGATCGACTAGTTTATAACGCACTCATTAAGTTTCATTTCAATCGGTTTGTTAGTTTAGCCGCAATAAAATCCGAAATGCTAGGCATTACTGCGATTCTTTGCCATTTGAACCATCTCGAGACTGTGCTGCGATGGAAACTTTTAAAGCTGCATACCATGATTTATGAGATGCGATTGGACGAAACCGCAGTTCTTTTCTCAAATGTTTACATCTACATTTTCGGCTGGAGAAGCAAATCGGCTATTTGTACGCTTAATTGGCTCTGTTTCAGTTTGAACGAGTCCAATATTTTACGATAAAACTTTGTCTGACTGCTTGAACCTCTTGTTTTCGTTTGTGATGCAAAATCGATAAAAGACTTAGTTTGAAGACCCGCGCGATTTCTTTTAGAATGTGTATGTCTGTGTATCCCCCCACCGTCTCTCTCACGCCCTGTTGCCGCCTCTTACAAATGCCCCAGTGAGCGGAACCGAGCGACTTGAAGGAAAAAAACTGAAGGCAAATACACAAACGGTCGATAATCTCTTGCACATTCGCTGATTTCGCCTGTCTAAATTGTCGGTTAAATTTAGTTTCCTTCTAGATTTATTCGTACTGTCTAGAGCAGAAAAAAGGGTCCTGAATGGCGGAACATTGTTGTAATATTTAACCTTAGGAGTTTATTTTGGTCAAATTAAAAACCAATCGCAACGAACATTTCCAGATGTATTAAGTATTACCAAGTCAACACTGCCTATTTCTTTGGCTGCCATATTTTTAAAAACTTGGGACAAATAAGCAATCAGCTTTCTCCCGAGCAAGAGCTCTTAGACTGTACAGGACTTCTGCATTATGACGTCACGTCACGTGACTCTCCATAACGCTCTCTAGGCGTCTATATACATAAAGGAATTTAGCTTCACATATAATGTATGTTTCATACCCTGGAATATCCCCATTTTTACGTATATACGAATATGATTAGCTGTTCGCCATACCTTCAAGATGGCGGACACTTCAAATAACATAAGCCCTGTTGCTCTTTTTAGCCTGATTGGTGCGTATAAATCTTGTCTCCCACTCTTGCAATCAAAAGAATTTGATCAGCTGATCACCATACCTTCAAGATGGCGGACACTTCGAGATTACCAAGCCCTGTTACTCGTTTTAGCCTGACTGGTGCGTATAAATCTTGTCTTTATCCTCATTCTTACATGGAAAAGAATATGGCCACCTTCAAGATGGCGGGCATTTCAAAAATAAATTGTAGACTGATTCATGCGTATAAATCTTGACTCGGGGCTATCAGAGGAAAGACGAACGTGTGTGCAAGCTGCTCCTTGTTAAACTCTAAGCGCTTCCATTTACATAGCCTGTGGCGAAAAACTGCGACAGTCTGCAGCAACAACAAAAAACTACAACTAAAACGTTTGAATCGCTTATTTGGTTCGCTTACTTTCAAGATGGCTTCCTTAAGGCAACGCTTTAATCCTTTATGTAACTTGAAAAAGGGACCCAAAAAAGTAGAAAGTGGAAAGCGTTTATGCACTCTAAGGAAAGCGCCTGTAAGCAGACGACGCTAGCATCTTCTAATCCGATGCGTTTCTTGGCAGACTAAACAAAAGCTTCTACTTAAAAAGACGGAAATAACGAAACAATGATTGTAATTTCAATCTGACTTTGAATTTGAACAGATCTTTATTGTGTGCGAAGCTTGTCACATGCTAAATACAGCTTACTTTTGTTTACGTACAAACAACAACAACGCAAAGCAGGAAACGTTCAAAATGTCAAACGACATCAGCAATTCTCTGAAGTATAAATCATTTCATGCTGTGCTTTCGCGGGGAAAAAATATTGTTGCAGATGTAGGATCTACCTATATGCATGATCGGAATCTTGCAACAGCAAGGTAATTTAAAACAGCTGACAACGCTGCATTTTATGGGCTGAGCAGCAGACGACGCTTGCAATTTGTGATGAAAGCGTGCCGTGTGGAACGGAACGTTTTTCCCCCAAAACCCAAATCTTCTTTTGAATTAACCAGCGAGCTAACTTGGTCACTTAGCGTTTTAGAAATCTATTTGTCTAAAGTTTTCAAGTAAAGTTTATTCAGGACTATATCTTTAAGACCTCATTCAAAGTTACGTTAACTGTCTGGGCGTCACGTGTTTTAAATATCGTCTTAGAAGCCAATGGCAATGCCAAGTTTAATACATTTGGCCAAGGTGAAGCAATCACGTGACGGTGGAAATTCTAACCTCGCAGTTTATGGCACATTGGTTAATCTGTCATCAAACTTGTTTTCGGACGATTCCATTTAGTAACTTTGAAGTTGTAATCAAATCATAAAGTTCTAATCAAACTTAGCCATTCGCCAATCATGAACTAACTAATTCAATGTCTAAATTACCGTTAGCAAATTTATGAAAAAACGTTTAAACTTGTTGCAATCCAGTCTAAGCTACGTAAATAGTTGAGAACAGCAATGTGGCACTGTTGCAGATAACAACAACTTTGCTTTTACTCGGCCGCAACGTCGTTTCGTGTTTTCCCTTTATGTGAAATTCGCACTGTCGTTTCGTGCACCCATACTGGAAGCAGGGCGGATCGCAACACCTTTCACTGTTGTGCATTTTCCATAAAACTTGATGGCAATTCAATTTTATAAAATGCACTTCGACCAAATGTGTTAAACTATACAAGTACGGTTCAAGCCGTCTTCCCTATGAATGTGCATCTGACGAAACGAAACGAAATTATTACCAGGCAAATCACCTATGCAAAGAACTTCATGAAAAGTAAAGGTTTGAAATGCGTTGCAGACTGGTAGCTCTTCAACCATCTATCTAAAAGAAACCGATGAAATTATACTTCTAAATCTTGTGCCTTGGTGCCTTTTTCTTAGACAGAAATAAGAGATATCTAGCAGACAAAGTTGGCTGTAGGCGAACTTGGCAATATATATACACGGGCGATTATAGTTACTTTGATATTCTATCTCTATCTTCCTCTCTCTTCTTCCGAGAGGGAAAAAAGCACCGACTAATGTATTCTCCGGTAAAGAGAAAGCCATCTATATTACATTGGGTAAGGGCGTATAAGTATAGTCCCTGTGGGCCAAAGCAGAGTCGTTTCTGTGTAAACATAAGATTTTCGGCACGTATACACGATAGGCCAGTGCCAAGTGTCTTTGCTACGACGAATGAGGGTAAGATAGCGCACTGTATAGCAGCTATGCTAGGGGGTCACCCGTGCGAATGCTATATATCCCCACTGGGTGATCGTGTTTTATGCTCACCACGTCGACGGCCAACTTTGAATAGAGCTGCAAAGGGGATGTGTATCTGCTAACAGCTGTAACTCGCGCATTGGACGCAAACAAACCGCAAAACACCAACCGGCGGTTTCCCTATTGTACTCGTCGAAGGCCCCAACATCTATTCAGCCTCGTCGTCGTCGTCGTCGTCGTCGTCGTCGAATCTCAATTCTTTCACGCATCGACCTCAACAAAAAGGGGTTTCGTATAACTCGTGCTAGACATTCCAAAACACCCACCAACGAGAATTTCTTCCGAGACCTTGCAACTCCATATACTTCAATAGCACTGCAACTATACTCGTTTAAATAACATTCGGACTGGTAGCATTCAGATTTACGGGCTTCCCAATCTAGAGTTTGTGCATTTTGAAGGGTTTGCTATCTTAACGACCGGGCGATTAGCTGATCGTATACTTCCCTCATTATACTGAGATCAATATTGCGTTATTTTGGTTCAAATCATGTGAAAGTCATGCCTTTTGTATGTTTAGAAGCCTATAGAGCCTTATGGAGGGTCACGTGACGTGACGTCATAATGCGTAAGCCCCATACTGTACAGTCCAGAGAGCAAGGAAAAGGGTTCTTGCTGGGGAGAAGTTGATTGCTTATTGCTCCCGCAGTTTCAAAGTTACAGCAACCCAAAAAATACTGACCGTAGTGCTATTAGCACTTAATACAGTCATAAAGTTTCGTTGAATTTGATTTGATAGTTTTGTCAAAATAAAATCCTAAGTTCATTAAGTTTTTGCTCGTCTGTGAAAATGACGAGCTGGAAATCTTGAAAAGTAGAAAAAGCTCGCGATGCCATTTGAATCGTAAGATTCTTTTGGTTTCCGCGGGCGAACGGAACGAAATAAAAGAGAGTAGGAATTAAAGCAAGGAAGCGTTGCCGGGTGTAATGTGTAATTTATTCAGGGCCATATCTATGATGCCCGTCTGGGAGTCGACGTGAGGGCGAAATATGAAAGGCAGCATCCGCTTCATGAACATGAATTACACCAGTCTCCCTCTATCACTCTTCAAA
>JAIQCU010000622.1:0-43413 GCA_022114935.1 Leptestheria dahalacensis | reverse complement strand
AAGCTTCACATGCTTTTGGCTCTGTTTCACGTGAATCGTTTACCAGGTTAAGTCAACACGATAAAGACTTCAACAAAATCGACTCGGACTCGACTTTAGTTGATACTACACACCGACAAAGTTAACCCTATACGATATAGGTCGACTTTATTCCGACTTTAAGTCGACCAAAATTAAACTCAACCATGCCTTTGTGTACAAAAACAAACACTACCAAAGTCGACACGAATTACAACATACAGTTGATTTTTAACCAACTCGCCCGATTATAGCTCAACACTAAAAATAGTAAAAGACAATTAATTTAAATAACTCATTATCCATTAAATTTATCAGTTTAACTGTTCATTAAATTAATTAATTAATCGTAATTAGATTAATTACTGGTTAAATAATTAAAACACAAATTAGACAACATTAAATAAAGACAACTGGACAAAAGCGTGGCCAATATTATTGATTATATTATCTAATTAATATTATTTATTTTTATTAATTATATTAGAATTGTTTTTATTCTTCAAGAGAAGCAATTACCGGTTGTGTCGACCTTGTCGGATATGACGAAACACACAACAAGAGTCAAGTTGGATTCGCGACTCCTATATAACTCCAGTGCGTATTGCTGCTGCTCAATAGGATGGGATGAATCAGACGCTACCTTGTTGGTTTGGTTGTGTCGATTAAATTGATCGCCGGTTGTTGTTGTTGTTTTTTAAGGGAGCTAACTGTTTGTAGGTGAGTGTGGTGTGCGAGTTCAAAGGCAACTGTGGCGTTAATTGCTGGAGGAGAGGAGAAGCGCGTTTTAAGAAGCGAACTACTTTCTCGGTGTTCATCGGACGGAAACAGGGTCACCATGCCGGAATCCGCAGGCCAATAAGACCCTCTGGGATGTGTAATAGTCTCTCTAGAAGATGATAAAAGCTATCGTTTTGCTGTTCCTTCCCTCTTGTGTGTGTCACGTTTATTTATTTACCCTTTGTCAGTGATATAATCCCTCCCTATACTTAAAGTTGTATTCCATGATTTAATTGTCATAAATTAATGATATAATGATAATATATAAATATATATATATGTCGACGTATGTTGAGTCGACTTGATGAAAACTCGACTTGTCGTAAGTTGAAATACGAGTTGACTCGAATTGATTCTTCGATTTATAACGACTCAGTTGTCGTAATACTTTGAACAAATCGAGTTGTAGATTCGACTAGATGAAAACTCGACTTGGCGTAAGTTGAAATACGAGTCGACTCGAATTGATTCTTCGATATAACGACTCAGTTGTCGTAATACTTTGAAGAAATCGAGTTGTAGATTCGACAAGATGAAAACTCGACTTGGCGCAAGTTGAAATACGAGTCGACTCGAATTGATTCTTCGACTGTATAACGACTCAGACGTAATACTTGGAAGAAATCGAGTTGCAGATTCGACTAGATGAAAACTCGACTTGGCGTAAGTTGAAATACGAGTCGACTCGAGTTGATTCTTCGACTGTATAACGACTCAGATGTTGTAATATTGTGAAGAAATCGAGTTGTAGATTCGACTTGATGAAACTCGACTTGGCGTAAGTTGAAATACGAGTCGACTCGAGTTGATTCTTCGACTGTATAACGATTCAGATGTCGTAATACTTTAAAAAATCGAGTTCAAATTCAACTTTTACTAAATTGGCTTTACGTATAGTTAATTGATGCGGAAACGGTTGTCCAAATCCGACTTGATGTTGACTTTACTTGATTCCAAGACTCGCATGCTTCTGGTTCTGTTTCACGTGAATCGGTTTCCAGGTTAAGTCAACATGATAAAGACTTCAACAAAAATCGACTCAACTTTTATTGTTACTACCCACCGACAATACAAGTCGACTTTATTCCGACTTTAGAGTCCACAAAAGGTGAACTCGACCATGCCTTTATATATATATATATATATATATATATATATATAAAACACTACCAAAGTCGACACAAATTTCAACATACAGTCGCATATATATTATATAATATTGGATTCGGTAATATCAGAAATTTATAACCTGAATCGTTATTGGATAAGACAATATTTTGAGTTGTATTTACTACCATGTTAAAGCAACACCATGTTATTAGACATTTATGAAATACAAGAGGTTAGCAGGTTTCCTCGAATCTCGATTTCAATCAAACTTATTACAATACAAAATGTCAACTATAATATTTTAAGGAGATCAAGAAAATCATGACATTCGGATGAATCAGCGTAAGTACACAGAGTCATACAGCGTACTGCTATATAAGGAAGTCGATAAGATTTCTAATCGAAATCCCGTTTTTCCTACCGGCAAATGTCCAGTCATGGACACTATGCGAGATTTTCCATGACCAAGTCGTTTTCCCCATTGTTGTAATATATTCAGTTTCAATTGAATTTGACAATTCAGGCCAAATACGAGAATGGCCGGGCGTCTCCGAGTTTCGTGACTTGGGTTCTATGAGACTTTTTTCGCCCACACAATAACAAAGAAGAAACTAGAAGCTATTATTGTATTTTAATTTAGGAGAAGAGTGAGAAAGTGTCAATATATCCCCGTCAAAGTTTTATCAATTGCTAATTTTTTAAAGATAAATTAAGGATTACTGTTTTATACAATTAAGGCTAAATTCCACTGTTCAGCTTTTCTTTAAAGATGAAATATAGAATAATATCTGTGATATTATTATTGTATTTATTGGGTTAGATTGTATCCAACATGGATTGCTGGCGTCCCCTAGCGGTGGAAACGCGAACTACGTGATCACAGTAGCTGTTTAACGACTAACGGATCGTCGTTCAGCTTAAGGACCAGCAAGCAACCAGGGGATAGGTAGGCACATAGTCGGATAGATGGACTGATGGATGGACAGGTGGATAGAAAAATAGATAGATAGACAGATAGACAGACAGACAGATAGATAGATAGATAGATAGATAATAGGTAGACAGTCGGATAGATGGATTGATGATGGGAACCAGGGCAACAGAGGAACTACCCTCATAGTTTCTACTGCACCGTCAACAATCCAACTCAACTCAACTCAAACTCGCCTCCATAGATATATCTAGTGATGTCAAGCGACTCGACTCGACTCGACTCGATCTTTTGACTCGAATCGACTCAAGTCGGCCTAATTGACTCGACTCGACTCGTCTTTGGCCCCCGTATCATCGACTTCGACTCGACTCGAGCCCAAGTCGAGTCGAGCCGAGTCCTTGAACATCACTAGATATATCCCTTAATGTGATAGTTTCCTATTGTTGGTTCCATTTCAACTGTAATAATTTAAATGAAACAGTTATAGGCAAATGTGTAGCGTAGACTTTAGATCGCACAGCAATCAAATCGGCATGTTTTAGATTGTCACCAACAAGTCTAGCCATTGGTTCTTCAAAAGGTAAACAATACCACGTGACTATTCACTCGTCAAGATCACCTTTGATTGCGTGCCAATAATCGAACTTTGGGCAATCCCATTCTACTTCCAAGTTTAATGATCCTATACCTTGCAGCTTTGATATGAATAACGACTCGACATATCTACTTTATATCAAATATTAAAGATCCCTATACAACCTTGGTACAACTCGATCCCAAAACGTACTAAATTCGAATTAAACTATAGACTAAAACTAAAGACGTTAACTTGAACTCTAAATCGCATCTCTATACAGCAATACAATCGACACGTCCTTAACATGTTCCTCACTTGTTTTCCTTTTTCTCAGAAGGTAAACAATACCACGTGAGTATGACTCATCGTTGGAGAATCATCTTAAAATGCGAACGGGAAAAGCCGAGAAAATCGCTCCTACCTTGCAGCCACATGTAGCACAGTCAGCCCTTCATTATCCCGGTCATTTAATTGACACGACGAGAACCGAACCAGCCATCTGAGTGCATTCAGCTGGCCCAGCGCCGCTGCATCGTGCGCAGGGGTCGCTCCTACCCAAGATCTCAACGGTCCTTCGTCTCCCTTCCTCGTTTTAAGCACCTCCTTCTCCTGAGGGTAACCCAAGATCAACTGGAATAGCTCCCTGCGTCTACTGCGGATCACATCCGCTGGATTATCTCTGGGTTTGGCCCCTAGATGGCAGCTGTTCACCAGGAAATTGAGCACGTGGACCTGACCGCCGCGGGCGGCGTGGTGCAGCCCCGAGGCGTTGGCGAAATCGCGGGCCCACTGAACGAAAACGACGAAATCCTTCCTATTGGCGCTGTACCACTGGTACAGCGTTGCCAGGTCGCCATCACGGCACAGGCGGAAGAACCGCGGTCTCAGATCCGCGCTGAAATCGGATGAACCCGCGGGTCCAGTAACCGGCGCGGCGGGATAAGAGATCGATCGAAAACCGGAGCGATCGATTCTTCGGCTCAAGTATCGATTATCTTCTAATCGATTCTTGGTCGATTTCGTCCAAGTCGATGACGATTGGCTGTTTTGGTTCGTGACGTTTGACCTTGTCTGCTGGTCGAGAACCTTCCATTTGAGTCGCCACGTTGATCCGTTTTTCTGCTTTTCCGACTTGGTCGTCGATTCGTGGACGCCATGTTGTAAAGTTTCGCGCATTTTTATTCTTAATGCCTCGTTTTAAAAATAGAGGTTTCACATTTTGTCATGTAAAGCCCGAATGAACTGCGGTGATAACGTGCGCACTGCAGCGCTGTGGATGAACTACTCGCTTGATTGCAGAAGATTTCCGAATCGTTCTCTAAATGAAACGCTCCCGGGCATTGCTAAACGGTTTTTATCCCAACGTGGAAAAAGGTTCTCACACAGATCAAGTGTGAATGTGTGGAAATTGTTTCCAATTTATTACATAATAATGCACTCACCGTCAAAATTACTAAAAGTGTCCAGTCTGTAGTTAAAACAATATATTATATTGTAATATTATTAACTATAAATAGTAACTAATTACATTAAACCTAAACCTCAGCATTGAATCTGCGATAGAGAAACTTCCGCGCGTCACTGCTACTCAGTAGCGCATGGAAATACTCATCACTTATTGACACATTCAGCTGATCCAACATTCAATTGATTACCAGGTGGGACATTACAAACAACAGTTGCCAACATATGTCGACAATTAAAAAGAGAGAATAAAAAGCGTTAACGCTACAAGAGGACGCTCAACTTGTATGTCTTGTCGACAAACGACCGTGAAACTGCGTCCGCTACATATTGTTCGATTCCATTTAGAACCTTTTTTGTCAGTCAGTTAATGACACGTTCACAATTCCTTATAGTCTTTTCTAATTTCAATCAGAGTTTACTTGAGTTAGATTAAATCAAGCGAATTTAGATTAACAGACGAATAACGGTTTACAGTAAAACGTTGGAAATCAAAGATCGTACTCATCCGTTCCGTGGAATCGCAACGCGGCCGGTCGATGCGAAGCCGAGCAATTTGCTAAAAAATCCATTCCGAATTTTTCCCTCCACTTTTTTCAGTCTCACTGATTCTCAAGTATTACTTAAGATTCCACTAATTTGCAGAATCAATTAACGCATACTTTAATTGAATTCCCAATCGACGTTAGAAAACACACGAAAAGAGGCACTGTGCGACTAAAGATCCTTCTCGTTGACTATTCGACTCGCAAATGAACCGAAATATCATCTTTTCCATAAATGTCTCTGTTCCTTCTCACGGCCAGAAGGAAAAAAAAATGAAGAAGAGCTTGAAAACCTGACCAACTAAACTCCGTAACACATTAGCGTAGAATGTATTCAGGCCAATGAATTCGACAAGTATTTCACGCTTCTCACACTGTGATTGGCTACTTGTTCCCCCCGAAATAACTAAGATGGAATAGATTTATATATAGAAACACGAGAGCTAGATTATGGTTGATAATTCCCTACATATAGGTTCCTAAGAATTAGACTGTTGTTATTTATCTATTTGTTTGCCTATCTATCTGTCAGTCTGTCAATCTACATATCCATCCATCTATCTACCTGTCTGTAGATCTGTTTATATATCTATCTATCCATCTGTCCATCCATCAATTCAGCTATTCGTCTATCTACCTCCCTATCTGTCTATTCATCTATCTATCTATCTATCTGTCTATCTGTCTATCCATCTGCCCATCCACTATTCCAGCTATTCGTCTATCTACCTGCCTATCTGCCTCTCTATGTGTCTATCCATCTGTCCATCCATATCAATCCATCTATTAAGACTGTCTACCTACCTATCTGTCCATCTGTCCGTCAATCTATCTATCTATCTATCTATCTATCTATCTGTCTGTCTGTCCGTCAATTTGTCTATCTTCGTATCTATCTATCTGTCTGTCTATCTATCTATTTGTCTATCCATCGGTCCATCCATGTGATTCCATCTATCCGACTATCTACCTACCTATCCATAACTATCTATCTATCTGTCTATCTATCTGTATATCTATCTATTTATCTACTTACCCATCTTCCTAACTACCCACCCTTTCATCCATCCATCCACCTTTCTGTCGATCAAACAACCAATCAATCTATCTACCTCCCTGTCGATTTAAAATAAAATAAAAGTATATAATATTTGACAGCTGTTAATACAATTCATCATTCGAATTTACGTAATTCACAAGATTACTAAAGTAATATCAACCGAAATGACAAATGCAGCAGCCTTGATCACAACCACACACGTAAGAATAACCGGAAGGCTGGTCAGTGCCACACAGAGGTCAAAGTTCAACATTTGACCTCTGGTGACCCTATGTAATTGCAAGTCTATCGAGAACCAATAAGACTTACGGGGAATATAATATGGCGAAGCCATAAAGACTATAAATAAACAGAATTGCCATGAGTCTCGACCTACACTGTTAACAATACATATTTCATTCCTCGACTTTAAACAACAATCCTACACAATATCCAATTGAGAATCCGATTTCTCCTCAACTTCAGTTAAACTCAACTAGATAACAAAATGACGGGGAATGTGAAAAGTGAAAACGAAGTTCTGGTTCCAGTCTCTCTGACCCATGGGAATATATCGAAGGGGAAAAGCAAGTAGCCTTTGTCCTCTACCCCCAAAAGCCCTGGAATTCAATTAGTAAAACCAAAAACCGAAAGTCCTAAGGGTGGCTATTAGAGGTCAGCCAAGGTCGGGCGAGGGAATTTCGTGCCAGCTTCGTACCAGCTTTGTACCAGCTTCTTGCCAGCTTCGTACCATGCACTGTGTTAACAAATTGGCAAGAATTTCGAGGATACTGAAATTATCTGCTAAAGCTGCTTATTGTAATAACGGTGTCATGTCCACTGAAGTGTAAAGAGGCCAGATAGTTGTTGTTGTTTTTTGTTGTTGAATAGGTTGCAAAGTTAATATACGACATTGGAATAACGTTGACATTCTAATCATTAGACGTTTTAAATGATATGCTAAGATCTGATCCTAATTAACATAGATTGTATTAACTTATGAAACATGCCAAATATCACGACAGAAAATCAAAACCGTCCACAATGATGGCTCAGTGATATTATCATGACGATATCATTAACAACTCTGACGTAACTGCTGAACATACTGTTGACACACCTGCGAGGTTTGCACTGATTACGTCATGATAACGTCACATCGTTTTCATTGTCAACCGAGTTGACTTTTCCGCATAGCAATCCGAATGAATGACGCAACAATGTCGTGTCGTGTCGTGTTTCTATTCACTAAAACCAACTGATATTAACTTGTCGTTAACGCATTTCGGGTTAATCGGTCCTAACTGACGTGATGGACCATCGGGTCCGTACCCTCAAGATATTATCACTGAAACGACATGTTATTGTCACGACTATAACACGTCGTTTGCTACGTATACCCTATCCTTACTTCATTGGCTACGAACACGACTTTAGGTCTTCTCGATCAGAATAACCCTTGGCGTCTGCACAACGGATCGTCAGGTTCATAACTCTTAAGATATTGTCCTTAAAACGACATGTTATTGTCATCACAAGAACACAATTCGGGTTTTAACTACCCAGTCGTTTATATCACTGCAAACAGTGGCTATAAAGCCGACATATTCTCGACATGTTCTTGTCAGATAACACGATTCGACTGTTTCTAATTGGTTCTTATATCATAGCCAGTAGTAACAACTGAAATCCGACATGTCATTTCCCATAATCCTTCCATTCCAGGACCTCAGAACAGAACTTTAGTTCGTCGACCGTCTTCATGTTTGAACGTGATATTGTCATGTCAGTGGCGTCTGTATAGAAAGGCTAAGGCTTTCCTTTTTCTCGAGAAGAGGCTACTTTGTGCCAAAGTCAAGTCTAGAAGGGTTCCTTCCCGGGAAAATGGAAAGTGTTTCGTCGCAAGCCGGGCCCGCGCTTGCGGGTGTTTTTCTTGTCCGCTAGAAAACGTTGTCCGCTGTACGTTCATTAGAGTTCCTGGAAGGTTCTCTTTGGGGCCGAAATACGTCGGTGCAACGGTAAGATTCTCCGCCATGCTAAGAATCACGTGCCCTAGAATCCTTGGAACTGGGCAATTAATCATCCGAGCTGAATTCAGGCAATGTTTCAATTACAATTTGGTGAAAGTTGCCAGCAGTTCACGTTGTTATATTACTAACTGTTATAAACTTTCTTTTAAAAAATTTAATTCAAATTATTTCTTAAAATGCAGCGTTTGTTGTGAAGGTTGATTCGAATTTATTTCTATTTGATCAGGATTTATTTTCTTGTAAATAAATTAACTTCGTAATTTAAATTGTAATTTAATGTAAATATAAATCGTTCTTGTAGTTACTAGTTACTCTTACTTACACAACTCGAATGTCGGTTTTCACTTACGTTCGTCAACTAATTCAATGTCTCGTGCAATTCTCATTTCAGTTTGAAATCAACTCTGATTAAATCCTAATGGTTAATTCAATATGGTTTTCATCAAGTGAAAATTTCCTCGTTCGAGTCCTATTTCAGCTGTTGGTTGAATTTGCTATCTGACAATACTGAATGCCATCTACAATGTTGGAAAAACACGACAAGACATGTAACTCGATAAAAAGACTCAACTTTTAATGATTCGACTTAAGTGGAATTTTTTGAAAAAATTGTAAAACCCTCTGAGATACTGAGAATGCAAGCAGAATATCCAAGTAATTATTCCTGGAATATGGCATTCCAGTATCAACAAGTCAAAACTGGCTGGAAACGATTAAAAATCTGGCAAATTCAATACTATCCACTTAGCTATAAATATATTCCAGTAAGATTTTATCCAGTATGTAATTAACTTAAAATTTGGTACAAATTTCCAGTAATTCAACTCTCTGGTGCTTTGGAAAAAATCCAACATACTGATTTTTTAAATCCGACAATTACCTTCACTTCCAATTCAATATATCAAAAAAAAAACATTTAATCTTAAAATCTTCCAGACATGAAATCTATGTGGCAACTTTTTGTTTGTTCCAAGCAGTTTGGCGTTTACCGAGAACTACCCACAGCAGGGGCTTAGAAACACGTGAAAGCCTTTATCGAGAATCACAGGGCGGGCTTTTCAACCTGGGCCAGGGTGGGTTTTTAACCCTTCAGCAATGTAACCCTACCCTTGCCAAGTGAACCCCCTCGTGGGTCGTGGCCCACCTCGACCTCGCCCGCGCAGTATAAAAGCCTCTCTGTTCTCAACTGTGACCTTGCGTTTGTCATTGATGCGTCAGATACGACAGACCTGTCTGGCGTCTGCCTGACTTTCATTCACAGAAAACTCAGAAGTTTGGGAGGAAAGAAAAGAAACCTGAAAAAGAGGAGAAAATGGCACCTCTCGGCGGTTCCAGATCGGCTGCTGCAGCGGCGGACGGGCTCGATTCGACCGGGAACGGAGGGCAGCAGCAGCAGCTGAGCGGATCGCTAATCGTCGTCTCCAACCGTCTGCCGTTCGTACTGAAGAACGATCAAGCGGGGCGTATGAAGAGATACCACAGGTACACTTGCCACTGCAAGAACGACAAGTACTTGCCAAGTTGCTCTTGGATTTGTTAATAGATGCTTCATTAATATGACAACTAGAATTAATCAGTTGTTTGGTTTGGCATTGCTCCAGCTGTAATCATAGTAATCATAATAGTAATAGTTTTTGTTAATTACAATGGTATATGAATGTAAATCCGGTTTTTGTTGGTTTGGCGCAGTGCTGGCGGTCTGGTAACAGCCGTCGCTCCCGTGGTGATCGACTGCGGCGGCCAATGGGTCGGCTGGCCTGGTTCCTACGATCTCAAGCCGTGGCACGAAATTCCCGAATCCGACCCCGATGATCACGGACCCACGGCGGGACTCAAATCTGAACAGGTTCGACCTTTTTTTAAATTTTTTTTCCCAAACAATTAACACCAATTAGTTTTAACTAAGCTTCAAGTTCGCTGTTATATTCCAGTTTGCGTTAATTAACTTAATATAATACTGTATTTTATATCTAATTAGTGTATATTTAATTAATTTACAATATAACATAAAAATTTTACTTGCAGGTGGTTCCGGTCATTGTCGACAAGGATCGCTTCTCTTCCTATTACAATGGCTGCTGCAACGGTACCTTCTGGCCCTTGTTTCACTCCATGCCTGACCGAGCCGTCTTCAGTCTGGATACTTGGAAGGTAACGTCGATGACACATCCTCGTCTTTTAGTTCTGCCAGCTTTAATTAATATCGATGTTGTGTTCTTGTGGTGGTAGGACTACATCACTGTGAACGAGGAGTTCGCTTCCAAGACGCTGGATGCCCTCCGTAAAGCGCACGGCCGCATGATCGAGCAGAACGATACCCAGAGCATTCCCATCATCTGGATCCATGATTACCAGCTCATGGTGGCGGCTACTATGATACGTCAGGTAATTAAATCAATTATCATCTAATTAAATATAATATATCAGGTAAATTATTTAAAGAAAAATTGTGAAATTATATTTTTCTAGTGGGCTATTCATCTTTGGTTTTTAAGAATTTTTAAAATGTCAATATTAACTTCTTTTTTTAAATTCCTGGAAGGTGGCCGAGGACGAGAATTTGCGCTGCAAATTGGGCTACTTTTTGCACATCCCGTTTCCCTCGTGGGATATCATGCGTCTCTTCCCCTGGGATGATCAAGTCCTCGAAGGAATGTTAGGTAATCCACACTGATCCTTCGAAAAACGTTCAAGTCAGATCTGGTTAACCTTGGCTTGTAAATCTTTTTTTTAATTGACATAACTTATAAAGCTGGTTATTAAGTTTGGTTAGTTGGTTACTAACCCAGGATAAAGGGTATTACGGTGATAAGCTAGATATTAATTATATAGTTGGGATGTCACTATTATTTATAATTAAATTATTATTATTTAACTATTATGTTTATGGGTATTCGTAACTCAATTCGTCACAAATAATTAACGGTAAATTTTAATATCATTAATACATAGCCTGCGACGTGGTTGGCTTCCATATCGAGGACTACTGCCTGAACTTCATGGATTGCTGTCAGCGTCGACTGGGTTGCCGGGTGGATCGCTCCAACTTCGTCGTGGAACACGCCGGCCGCGCCATCAAGGTCCGCGCCTTGCCCATCGGAATCCCCTTCAACCGATTCGTCGAACTGGCTCACAAGGCTCCTAAGGTATACACACATCATTATTTGTATTGTTTTCTATAATTGTAATTAAACTATGTATTATATATTATAATACATAATACATTACACAAGAATATAAATAATTATAATGTAATTTACTTCATTAGGTAATTAAAGACGAGTTGGTGATCCTGGGCGTCGACCGTCTGGATTACACCAAGGGTCTGGTTCACCGCGTCAGGGCGTTTGAGAGACTCCTGGAGAAGCACCCCGAGTACCTGGAGAAAGTCACACTTCTCCAGGTTGCCGTTCCTTCCAGGACGGATGTCCGCGAGTACCAGGCGCTGAAGGAAGAGATGGATCAACTCATCGGTCGGGTCAATGGACGCTTCTCTCGTCCCAACTGGTCGCCGATTCGCTATATCTACGGCTGCATCTCCCAGGTATCTATGCCGGTCCAGCAACTCAACCCCTTTAGTGATCAGCAATGTGGTCAAATAATTTACCTTAAAATCGTAGAACCAGAATTTGACATCTTAAACCAGGGATGCAATTTAATGCGGATTCATTCAAATTGACTTAAGCGTTACAGTACTTAATCAGCGATGACAAGATCTTACTTATCCCTGCAGGAGCAACTAGCAGCTTTCTACCGCGACTCCGCCATAGCGTTGGTCACCCCGCTCCGCGACGGCATGAACCTGGTAGCCAAGGAGTACGTGGCGTGTCAGACTGCTGATCCCGGAGTTCTGGTCCTGTCCTACTTCGCCGGGGCTGGGGGCATGATGCGCGAGGCGCTGCTCGTCAACCCTTACAACATCGACGAGGTGGCCAACACGCTGCACAACGCGCTCAGCATGCCGGAGGACGAGCGCCAGGCTCGGATGCAGCAGCTCCGCCGTCGCGAGTCCAAGATGGATGTCGACTACTGGATGTCGTGTTTCATTACCGAGATGAATTCTATCGACTGCAGCATCGGCGTGGCATTCCCCGAAGAAGGTTCTAGACACCCCATACCGCTGGGACCGGATGATTTCAACTTCAGCCTCAACAACTACATCGACGAAGTCAGCAAGGTTAGCGTGCTGCTCGATTACGATGGAACTCTAGCACCGATTGCTACCCACCCGGACCTGGCAAGTCTGCCTGACGACACCAGATCGGTCCTGACCCGCTTGGCGCAGATGCCCGATGTGTCGGTCTGCATTACTTCGGGACGCTCACTGGAAAACCTGCGCAGGATGGTAGGAATCGAGGGGATTACCTACGCCGGCAGTCAGGGTTTGGAGATCCTGCAACCCGATGGTTCCCGGTTCATCCACCCGATACCTAGCGATCATCACGAACGTCTGCGTAGTCTTCTGAAGTCGCTGCAAGAGGAGGTGTGCACGCACGGTGCCTGGGTGGAAAACAAAGGAGCGCTGTTGACGTACCATTACCGTGAAACTCCGCCAGCCTGGAGGGAAGCGCTGATTAAGAGGGCCAGTGATACCTTTGGGCAGCACGGCTTCGAGCCTCACCACGTACAGATGGGTCTGGAAGCACGACCGCCCGTGTGCTGGGATAAGGGCCGTGCATCGCTGTACATGCTGCGTACTGTCTATGGGGTCGACTGGCCCCAGCGAGTAAAGATCTTCTACATCGGGGATGACGAAGCTGACGAGGATGCGATGATTGCTCTGCAGGGTATCGCCTGCACGTTCCGTGTTTCTCCGTCGGTCGTCCAGGATTCGGTGGCTAACTACAGACTACCGGGACCTGGTGCTGTTAGGTAAACATTTTAAACTATCCATATCATGTGTACTTCACTCTTAAGTTAATCAGAAAAATCAATTAGTTACTCCACGAACGGCATTATATTACACTGCTATATTGAACGTTTCTATGTCAGTAAACAGCCAATCGTTACAGAGTATTTCGACCTGTGTTTATAGCAATTTAGAGAAGTAAATTTTGGAAATGACTAGGGAGATCTGGACTCCTAGTCGGTTATGCGCCAAAACATTCTGGGATTCGCCCTCTGGCGCCAAATTTGAAAACCGTCGAACTGAAATCTAAACTTCCCGCCTTTTTCGTTGTGCAGGTCTCTGCTGCTCTGGCTGGAGAAGAAGGTAGCGGCCCGCGGATTGAAACCGGTTTCTCGTTCTCCGGTCTTCGACTCTGAATTCTTGATAACCAGCATTCAGAGCGAGATGACCATCGAGGACGAACCCGAATCGGAGGGTTCTGGACATACTCGTCGCAGAAGACATAGTTCCATGAGCTCGTGGCCGAATAAAGGAAGTCGATACAAAGCTGGAATCTCTCGAGAAGACTCCAATAGTGCCATTGGTCACTAGCAGTTGGCTTTCGTTACATTCTCATTAAAATAGTTTATTTACTTTAACTTTCAAAATTGAATCTGACGTTGTTCACCTTTATTACGTACAAAAAAAGTCGGACGTAGCCTTTCCGGTCTTAATGAAATGCGTAGAAGATTTTGTATTGGTTTATTTTTAAGTCTACATTTTACCCGAGTGCCATTTTTTTGGATAAAAAAAACTGTTTGATCGACCACAGACGTGTTCCGCTCATCGTGAACTAGATTGTGTTATTAC
Source organism: Leptestheria dahalacensis (assembly GCA_022114935.1). Taxonomy (NCBI): domain Eukaryota; kingdom Metazoa; phylum Arthropoda; class Branchiopoda; order Diplostraca; family Leptestheriidae; genus Leptestheria; species Leptestheria dahalacensis. The sequence goes on along the minus strand of JAIQCU010000622.1, from coordinate 29,218 downwards.
TTATTAGCTGATTACTCTATGCGAGTATCTTCAAGTAAAAAGTGCCTTGTTACTTCTGTAATGCGTCACCATGTAATACAATTTAACGTTTTATATAATCGAAAGTGTCGCTTTGTCTGTGAGGAGGGAACTTAAATAGACAGATAGTTATATAAGTTGGTAAATGTGCGTCTCCTTCCTGAACTGGCATCAATTTCAACTCTCAATGCATCAATCGTGATCATCGAATAGCTAATTTATGAATCTGCATTAATAAATTAGTATCTGCAAATGACACATGAAATATGAAAAGGTTTCAAGTAAGCACACGTAATTCCAAATTTCCAAAGCTGTATTTATACTAAGACATTAATTAACATTCCATCTTATTTGACTCGTATCTAAATTGGCATCATTTTACTGAATAACAAATTAACAGTATATGAAATAGCCCCATCTGTTCTGTTATAGTAAAATTAACCTAGTTATTTTATACCTACCCAGTGCGGCATCACTTCGGATCTCAATATGATTACAATAACAATCGCATTGTAATTTAATTGAATAAGTTGACTTTCCAATACGAACTTGAAACAAGACGAGTAAAACCAAAACTGTTTTAGTCTAGAACTTTTTTTTATTACTCGGGGAGTTCTTCCAACACATAATCCGCGTGCACTACTCATTCTTGGCGATTGGGGTGGTGATACAAGAAGGTATAATTGTCATCATCATGTCTGAAAAAACAGCTCCCAAGCAGATTTTGTACAACAAAAGTTCAACATCTGTTTTTTGCTACCAACTCACTGCGCTGTCCACTTGTCATTGCAAAGATCGAAGATATTTTTTGCTCTCGGAAAATAAAACATGGGGATGGTATCTTTATTTTTTGCTTTTTCTTAAATCTACAGACGCCGTTGTCAACAAGCTGTTTATGTGGATTCAGCCAGTTTCTCCGCCTTGGCAACGACTTCTTCAATGGGGCCGACCATGTAGAAAGCTGCTTCGGGCAGGTGATCGTACTCGCCGTTCAAGATGGCCTTGAATCCCTAAGAAATTTGCCAGAAAAGCACATTCATTAACTATTTCATTACAAAAAAGAGGGTAAATTTATAAAGTCAAGTATACCTTGATGGTATCCTGGATGGGGACGAGTTTTCCAGCGTGTCCGGTAAAGACTTCAGCGACCTGGAAGGGCTGCGAGAGGAAACGCTGAATCTTGCGGGCGCGGGACACAGTCAGCTTGTCTTCTTCAGACAGCTCGTCCATACCCAGAATGGCAATGATATCCTGGAGCGACTTGTAGTCCTGCAGGATCTTCTGCACACCACGGGCGACATTGTAGTGCTCGTCACCAATGATGTTGGGGTCCAAGATACGCGAGGTCGAGTCGAGGGGATCGACGGCGGGGTAGATGCCCAGCTCGGCGATGGCACGCGACAACACGGTGGTGGCGTCCAAGTGAGCGAAGGTGGTGGCCGGGGCGGGATCGGTCAAATCGTCGGCGGGCACGTAAATAGCCTAAGTAGGTAAGCGAACGTTAAAACGCTAATCACCAGATTGTTCGAGTCGAGTCAAGTATACCTGGACAGAGGTGATGGAACCCTTCTTGGTGGTGGTGATGCGCTCCTGCATGGAACCCATGTCGGTGGCCAGGGTGGGCTGGTAACCGACAGCCGACGGGATACGACCCAGCAGGGCAGACACCTCGGAACCGGCCTGGGTGAAGCGGAAAATGTTGTCGATGAAAAGCAGCACGTCCTGACCCTCCTGGTCGCGGAAGTACTCGGCCACAGTCAGACCGGTGAGGGCGACACGGGCGCGAGCGCCGGGGGGCTCGTTCATCTGACCGTACACCAGGGCGACCTGCAAATTAGAAAAGAACATATTATATTATATTAAGAACTTGATGACCAATTTAATTCGTGCTGTAATACAAGAGATGGTAAACTAAAATATATTTTCAAAAATATGACAATTTAATTACTATATTGAATTATCCTTCATGAAAGAATTAAAAATACATTACTTATATAATAGTATGCGAATACAGTAAGCATCGGTCTGCTTGTTCAACAGATAGGATTCAAAGTATCAAATTACCTTGGAGGTCTTGTCCTTGAGGGAAATGACACCGGACTCGATCATTTCGTGGTAGAGATCGTTACCCTCGCGAGTACGTTCGCCGACTCCGGCGAAGACAGAGTAACCACCGTGAGCCTTGGCCACGTTGTTGATCAGCTCCATGATGAGTACGGTCTTGCCGACTCCAGCACCGCCGAAGAGACCTTTACAAAGACGATTGCAATCCATTCATAAAACTGATATTACATATCAATTGCTGTCGACTTTGATTCCACGCAACCAAAAATTTCAAATTTTCTTGCAAGAATTATAAATTTCCTCATTTCATTAAATTCATTACTGCAAATACACGATAACAATCTATAATTACTCGCATCAAACTATCAATTTTACCGATTTTGCCTCCCTTGGCATAGGGAGCCAGAAGATCGACGACCTTGATACCAGTGACCAAGATTTCCTGAGCGACGTTCATCTCCACGAACTCGGGGGCTTCGGCGTGGATGGCGGCGAACTTGTCGCTGGCGATGGGACCCCTTTCATCGATGGGCTCACCTGCATTTCAGTAAATTAGAATTAAAATTCAACAACTTGTTAAACAATAAATACAACTAGATCACTACGATTTCCCGATATTCTGAATATTCATTTAATGTGTAGTGTCGCAAAGGTCGTTTGGGGCTGGCGGGACCGACTTACCCACCTCCCCAGCAAAACCTCTCGTTGCTTTATCTCTCTTTAATTTCCAGTCTGCCATTTTCAGTTTTTAACAGCCTGGGGTAAGCACGTGAGAGAATCTTAACTGTCCAAGTAATTCCCACTTACCAATGACGTTCATGATGCGGCCGAGGGTTTCGGGACCAACGGGGATCCTGATGGGAGAGCCGGTGTCGAGGACGTTCTGGCCTCGGATGAGACCCTCGGTACCGTCCATGGCAATGGTACGCACAGTGTTCTCACCTGCGAATATACAAGCAATAAACAATTGAATTATATGTAATTAATATATGAATCGAAAATGATGGTTGGAGCTCAAACACAGACGAATACTCGCTACAGTTTGGACGCACAAACACTGAATCACAAGATTAACATACCGAGATGCTGGGCGACTTCGAGGATGAGTCTGGGCGAGCGTCCGGCGACTTCGAGGGCGTTCAAGATGGGCGGAAGCTTGTCCTCGAACTGGACGTCGACGACGGCACCGATGACGGCAACAATCCTGCCATTGCTGACAGCAGCCTTCTGGGCAGCAGCCGCGGCGGGCGAGTTCTCACCAGTGTGAATCTTGCCTAAAAAACATAATCACATGATCTTGGCGCAAATTCGTTTATCGCTTTCTCCCACGCAATCCCACGGAACTAAAAGTGCTATTGTTTCGTTGCACGTTGAGACAATCCTTACTGGCGCAAAGACGAAACGGTTGACCGCAAGCTAAAACGCTAGTCTCTCTTACGACACAACAAGATATCCCTGAACGTCTTTCTGACTAAAACATACAATAGATTCACCTCCCATGTACCCAGTTCAACTGAACAGTATCTACAATGGACAGAAAATAGGTGCGCAACGACCCTCAAAGTTCCCGTCAAGTTACCAGAGCAGACGATTATCACATCTTCATTCAACTATACAACTTTCTCAGGTTACAACCCAGTTGACTGAAACTATACCGAAATAAGGTCTACGTCTATACAAAGTTTTCCGTGAGAATAGAAACAGGGTTCTCGACGAACCTCGTACTTCGCCCGAGTTACCCGAGCATACACGGTACACCCCTTCTCACATTCTACACTTATTTATTAACCAGTTTTTAATCTAGGTGATGCTTAATACTGGACTCAAATAGGGGCTACATCTGTGCGGGTTCTCTCAGCTTTCCGTATCTCCCACATTGGCGGCCATCTTGGACGATGCCGGGTGAACCCGAGTGCACCTTCCCGGCTGTTTAAGGAGTCGCAGGAAATGCAGATAATTTTTTAAAAAATTGACTTACGGTTGGAGAGAACTGCGGGAATGCGCCTGGCAGTCTCATTCTGGACGTTGGACAGGGAAACGGCCGGTTTGGCCGACCTCAAAAGGCCCGCAGATGCTCTGGCAACAGCGTTCAACATGTCGGCTGGCTGGGAGAAGACAGAACCAGATGATCCAGACCAGCAAAGGCACTTCCGTCCTTTGCAGCGTTGCCAGATTTTGTTTTTAAAGTCGCAGCTAAATTTCTATAAAAATACTGGGTTATGCAACTTATCAAATTTCTTATTCCAATTACAACTTACTGGATTACTCAATTACTTATTTAAGTTAAATTTAAAATTATTATTAATCTTATATCAACTAACCTTATTATTCCTTCTTAATTATTTTCAATTTTTGTTCTTACAAAAATTTATGATAATTATGCCTTTAATTTAAAGTACTGTGCGCTTCTAACCGTATGTTCGCGCTTAAAAAGCAAAATACGATTTATAAATCCCGGTAACTATATCAAGTCTTGTTACGTAAAGGGCAGGAATTAGCATCAAGTTAAATTAAGTCATCAGCTTATCCATTTTTCCATAGAATGATTTCATTAGCTCGTCGATCACAGTTGAGCTTATACGTCGAAATGGATGTCCATATCCACGAGAAAAGCTGGGCCAGAGCAGCTGCTCAATCCCACCAGCCATATCGCTATTCTTGTTGCTATTTCACTGTCATATTTCAACAATCATTACCATTGCAATATTGTTGTGAGCACTGTTTAGAGTAAAGCATTCCAACCATTTCCCATATAAACATTGGATTCCTTGTAATAGAGACACTGTGGCAGAATGGGCTTAAACAGCCATTCATCTCAAAGGTAAACAGCCTCTCATTGAACACGACCTTCAATTCCATTGAACAAACTCGCCAACACGTCAAAGGCCACACACACCGAAACAAAAACAAAGAATGAATGCGATGTTGTCAAAATACACTTCTTTTGAAAGCTGGGGAGAAAAGAAAGAAGAGAAACTGGAACTAAAGTAGAAAAATCACGGTTGCTTTCTCAAGAGCCTTCTGTTTCGTCGTTCATTCTACGCATAGCCATGCTGGATGAACTGCTCGGCCTCGGCGATAAACAGCAGTGCCGTTCGTCTCACCTGCAAGGGGGGAGAGAAAACGACTTAAATATGTTTAATTAATTAATTAAAAAAGGCACAAGAAAGTTGGAATATTGGGCACCACCTGAGTCATCCACTGTTGATCGGCTATGCATTCCTTCAGCACCAGCGGGCCGTTATCGCGGGCGCCGTGCTGCTCCACCTTGGTGCTGCACTCGGTGAATAGCCTGTACCGAAAGTGGTAGAGCTGGTGGTACAGCAGCGCCTTATCCAGACACGGGTAACATAATACCCACGACTAAAATAAACGAAAAACAAATACAATTTACAATATAACTCAAGGGAAATGTTGCTTAAAATCAGTGAATTACATAATACTTAAGTCTAACTATTCATACATCCATCCACGCATTTATACATCTAACTATCTATCTACTGAACCATCCATCTGTCTATATTGTCTATCTGACCGACCGTCTATGTATCTATTTATCTACCCATCCATCCATTCATCTATCTATCCGTCTATCCATCTGAACCTATCTATCTACCTTTCCACTTATCTATCTACTTTTCTACCTATCTACTGAACCATTCATCTGTCTATCTTGCCTATCTGTCCGACCAACTATGTATCTATCTATCCATCCATCTGTCTATCTATCTACACCTACCTATCTATCCATCTATCTTTTTACCTATCCGTCTATCCATCTGAACCTATCTATCTACTTTTCTACCTATCTACTGAATAATCCATCTGTCTATATTGTCTATCTATCAGCTCATCCGTCTATCCATCTATTTATTTACCCAACCATCTATGTATCTATCCATCAACGCATTCTATCTATCTATTATATCTAACTTTCATTCCTCATTTCTACCTATCTAACAACTTTCGCTTAAGTTCAGTATACTTAGAATCTCAACATTAGACTCGCTGCAGAAATAACATCAAGAATTCCAAAGTGAATTACAGGAGCGTCCATATTAGCCGTCATGGGCAGCAGGTTCTCCCGATTGTAAGGCTGTCCACTGAAAGTAATTTTTCGAGTCGGATTCTTCGCTCCGCACATTCGACAAATCTTGTCCGGGGCGATCACTGCCTTCACCCAGTATCCCGGGAAAGTCTCCACCGCGTTCTATCAGATAAATAAAAGCATTAAAAAAATTATAATACAAATAAATTTACTTGTCTTCATAATTCAAACTTAAAGGTAAATTTCGAGACAAAAAGATAAGATAATATATAAATCATAATAACTCACAGTAATAATACGACAATGGGAATTTAGACCAGGAACGTTAATCAAGTTCAAATACAAACGAACCTGATGCTCCGGAAGTAACGCAACTTCATTAGCGACGGCGGTTAGACGGGGTCGGACGACTCCCGTCTCAATGTTGCTGATGCTCGTCAAAAAATATTCATCTACAGAGGGAGAAAATTTCAATTACAGAATCATTACGCGGAACAAACCCTAATTAAGTTCAGCTAAATTATCGATGCACGTAATAAGATTAACTATCGATTTACTTCCATTCGATATAAAACAACAAGTTCAGCTACTACAAACGCTACCTTTCTCATTGAAAATTTCAGAGAGGAAATTTTTATCCAGTGCCTGTGACAGCAGCGTCTGTATGTAAATGTCCAGCAAATCGGTGAGATTTTTACCTTCTTCGGTAATTTTTTTGGCCAATGCTGATCTGCAAAGTAAAGTTTAGAAAGAAACATCCATGATTGGAATAATGAATACGCGAAAAGAGCGCAGCCCAAAAATCGACTTCAATGATGAAAGACTCACTCGACGGGTAACAGGACAGAGTCGATGTTGAAGTTAACCACAGTGTCCGCCCTTCCGTGCAGCAGGTAATTGACTTCAACGGGTATGTACAGGCCTCTCTTTGCCGGGTTCCAACTCGTGTACTAAACGCAGGAAAAACAGTTAAGCAGTTTTGTCCGATATATCGATACTTGTTTGGTTTCAATATATTGTATCACTAAGGATATCGATATTGCTATGTCTTATTAACTACTATACCGCGCTGTTAGTAACAACGGGGGTTGTCCGATGTGTCAAAGAAGTTTGATAACAAAATCTATATCGATATACAGTTTTTTTCTACTGTATGGAATGTATCGCTGTAAGGTGATTGTGATTTCGAACAAGTGTGATTGCTACATAAAGGAGATCAATATGAAGTAAGCAGGAAAAAACGACATGTTACCGTCGAGACAGACCGATACGCGGGCACACCTTCCCACATGGTGGGATCGTACTTCTGGAGTAGCGATTTCCCGTCGACCCTCCAAAGGGTCGGCTTGGCCTGCGTCTTGACATCCGGCTTCAAAATGATGAACGTCGTGTTCTGTGACAAATGACGAACGAGGGTAACCAAAACATTTCGAAAAACGCTTCTTGATGGCTTACCGTGTAGCTTTTTGAGTCGATACCATTGGTGTACCCACGGAAGTACCAATAGTGCTCCACCCCGGCAGTTTCGGCTTCTGGTGGCTCGTTGCGCTGTGCAGCCAACTGCGGCCTAATCTGTGGTATTGGCTGCACAGTTCTCGGTTGTACCACGGCAACATTGTTGGTATAGCTTTTGGGCTTGCGTCCTCTCCTGGCGGGTGTTCCTCGTTCCGCAACCCTTCTCTGGTTCTGGCATTGTTAGGTACCATGTAGACCAACAATTAGTTCTAATGTTTAATAGTCATGCTGCTGTCATTTTCAGCTTTATCCATAATCATAACTAAGCAACATACCAAACTGCCGTTGGGAGCCCACGCAGGGTCGCTATCTTCGCTAGACTCGTCCAACTCGAGGGGTTCGCTCCACTCCTCGTCCGAACTCTCGCTCTTCTCTTCGTTTTCCTCACTGCTCTCCAAGCTGCTGGAGCTTCCCCGTCTCTTACGCTTGCTGGAAGACGCAGGTCTCCCTCTGCGGCCGCTATTCGGGCGCTTCAATACAGAAGCTCGGCTGCTGCCATTGTTTTGCTGCTCCTCGTGTTGGTTGGCCTCCAGCTCTTCGGAAACGACGTTGAGAATCGGGTTGTTCTCTTGCCTCTCCATTTGACAATGAAGAAATTGACTCGATTCAGACGCACCCCGAAAATCCAATTCGAAATGAAAATGAAACGAAACAGATTTCAAATGACTCGCAAGACTAACGTGACAAACTGTAACAGCGTTGATTGTCCGCCAAGCGTGTGTGTACAAGCAAAGCCGGCCTCCCGCGTGTTTTCAAAAACAACCAAGAGATGGCGCCAAAAAGCGCGGGAGATTCAAAACGGTTAAATCGTTTTAGTCAGGGTCTCGCTGAACGGACACAGCTGTCTTAACATAACGCATTTTGCGATACCAAAAGCCAATTACACGAGAATATACGTTACAAAATTGAACTGTATTGGCAGGTAATTAGGATCAGATGGATTTCGTTTTAGTCAAGAGACGGAGAGAAGGGGGGAAATACGTGTCAACATTTCCCTTTGTAAGTTAAGGACTTGACATTAAAAAATAGGACCGTTCATGGGGATCACAACACCAAAATCAAATTCGTTTTTCCACCTGTGTCAAAGGAGACAATTTGTTGTTTTAAGTTTTACCACATCAAAAGGAATTATACCGTGAAATATATCAAAACAACCAATCATAAAGTGCGAGGCGGTGGACTCGACCAGTAATCGAGTTGGAAATTAGCCAAATAAATAATTAGACGCGAAAAGAAATTGTCCCCTATGGGGGAAAGGGGGAAAAACTAGTCGTACAATTAATGGGGGGAAACAGTTGCCAGACACTTTTCAATGAAAATTAAATGGTGGGATAATGAGGATTTATGTGTAAGCACCAGAATACTTGAAAAAAACCTCCCAAACACAAAAACTAAAACGATGTTGCAGTGTTCTCATGTTGCCAGTACGGGAGAGGGTTGCGCGGGTTTTCTCTTACGCGGAAGCTTCCTGTTGACCGTTGCTGGCGGGGACCTCGGCCGCGGCTTCCTTGTCTTCGACGCAGATCTTCTTCGGCGTGTGTTCCTCAGCATCACTGACCGACTTCCTCTTCTCAGTGACAGCGGCTTCAACTCCAGTTGCTGCATGAAGACGCAAAGATTAGCATTTGGTATAAAAGTGAGAAAACGGTTAAAATGAAGATAAAATCAACATACAATCGGCCTCGTTCTTATCCTCGTGCTGGCCGTTCTGCTGAGATTCGGAATCCTGAGTAGACGTCTCGTCTTCGGGCGCCTGCTCCTCGGCCTCGGCGCTTTCTTCCTCGGCAGTGTCTCGGGTATTGCCATCTACACAGAAATCAATTGTTAGCTAGTGGTAAATAAGAAAGAAATAACTCATTTGTAATGCCTTCAGCTTCAGCTGACTTCGGAGTGGCTCTTTCCACATCTTCTGGGGCTGATCCCGCGTCGCTGGGTACGGCTGGCGCTCCTTCCAGGGAATCCTGGCTCACCTCGCTGTTTTTTAAAATGACAACATTTTTTAATGGCTTTAAATCATTCATTATGTAGAGTAGAAAAAAAACGAAATAAACCCTCACATTATTATGGAATTAATTATACCGGCAACTTCTTTTAATAAAAAACAAAACTATAAATAGAGGCCCTAGTATGGAAGCTCAGCCTTTGGCGCCCTTTTTCAAATTTCGAAATGCGTGCGCTTCACCCGCCAAGTTTTGGCGCGCAAATCTCAATCTTTAGGAGGTCTCTCTCTATCCACCTAACTTGTTGATCAGTTCAAAAGCTTCATGACGTACAATAGCATTTCAGTTAGATGCATAAACCAGTCAAAATCTGGATACAGTTTTGTTGACTTCACTGTGCAAAAGACATATTTGTTTCTACACTGCATTCAAGCACTACATGGAAAAAGCACATGCGCGCAGGGGCTGGCGTTGGTTATGTCCGCCCGGCGCCATCTTGCAAGCTTCTAGAAGCTTTGAACTCAAGACAGCCGCTTTTACCAGTGCGGTATTCTGAGGGTAAAACTCTTGACAACAGCACGAATTATCTACTCACCTTGTCTCTACATTGTTGTCGGCCATATTAGCAAGATGAGCGGTTTGTGGCGGTTGGTTTAAGTACAGAATCCGGTTGACAATACCGTTAGATGAGTGAAAGGATGACCGTTCTACTCGAAAGCCGGTGTTCGAATGTCAAGAAGATTCGGCGTGTGATTCGCTTGGGTATTGGTGCATGCGTTCGACTCTCACGCCGCCGATAGCGGCTGAATCGATTATCGACAGAATTTGTAATTGATAACATGGAATCACACCTTGCGTGATTAAAATTAAAGTTTCAGAATTAATGTTACTATTTAATTTCACAATGAATTAAGAAAAGTAATATAATATTAACGCATTAAAATATCAATTATTGATTAGATCGATTATCTTCAGAACTTGTTATCGATAACTTAAAATCATACCTTGTTTTCTTTTAAATGCAAATCGGATACTTAATTTCATCTTAACATTCTATGCTTAAGTTATCTGTAATGAAATAGTATTAAATAAATAGGCTAGTAAGGTTTCCATTTATTAGATTTTTTCATCCAAGTCGTAAGACAGCGCGCTAACCTACACATACTTAATTCATAGGTTCCTTAATCCTTAACAAAATGGCGGTCAGTTTCAACTTCATTCATAAAACATTATATATTGGGCAAACATCATCATCGCTAAAGTAAAAAAAAAAACGAAGCGAAACGAAATGGTTCCATCCGGGATCGAACCGGAGACCTTCTGCGTGTAAAGCAGACGTGATAACCACTACACCATGGAACCTTGAACCATCCAGACATATCCGCAGTCCATATCAGCAAAGAAGAGATAGTGTTCAACTTGTACTCTCTTGTTACATACTGTGATTTGTGCAAACCTTCTAACTAAATCAAATATCAAATTGTAAGTGCCAATGCCTTTAAAAGGGGTGTAAAGTTCAATAGACGCTTCGTGAAGGAAAATCTATGCTAGAAAACCATCTGTTTCCAAATAGATTCTGTCCAACATGTATATTTCCGCATAACATTCAGTTTTGCATTGCACTACACAAATTTGTTGTTCTTACTCATGCAGGAAAAAAATCAAATGACGGGGGGGGAGGAGAAGAAGGAAGAGAAACGTGAAATGGAACGCAACTACACTCAGACAAAACACGACAATAGGCGTTAAATAAAGGTCCATCAATAGATTATAAGAGCTAAAATGAATCGGTTTCCTTTTCCTAATATACGAGTACAAGTGGAGGAAATAAAAATCCGTCAGGAAAAACAAGAGGTACATGTCGAACGAGGGGAGGCGGGGAGGAGGGACCATTCAAATCAAAGTTTAACAACAGAAGGTACGAGTGATGTGCACTGTAATTCAGTTGTCGAAGTGAACTTCAGGAAATTAGAAAAACCGATATTGTCAAAACCCATTCTTGTGTGGCTGAAGATCTTGTGGAGAGGTCACTGTCGTCTGCCTTCGGTATATTTACACACGCACTGAAGAGAAGGGACTTGGAGGGGGGGAGGATAAAAAATGGCACATAAACTTTTCAAAATTAGAATAATTTCTTCTTCCCTCTCTGTGAATGAGTTTCAGCTACCGTTATGGCTCTACTGGCAAAAAGCGGGAAAAGACGGGGCACAATCATTTTGTTTTGATAGGAAAGAAAGAGGGACACGTAATTTAAATCTAATTAACGTTCAGCATTAAATTATAAAAGACTACGCAAAAAAAAGAGTTGAAAAAAAATTGGAAAATGCACTAGAATACTCGTGCTTGTCTCTGTTTCTCGAGGTGTTTCTCTTTTTTAAAAAAAATCACTGGCGGTGGTGGATTTTTCATGACTTGGTAGTTTGTTTTCTTTACACGCAAAAAAAAACAACAGAAATTCAGAGGGAAATTTCAGAAATTAGAAAAAATGGGTTTGAAATTTTTCCTCGTCCGTAAATGAAAGGAATTCCCAAAACTGAAAATCGCCGCTCGACTCGTCTTTTGATGATTCGTTCTGACTTGGTTACTTTCAAAGGGCAACCGATTGGTTTCTTTTTTGGTAAATTTGTAACGCGGAAATTTATCGTTTTTTTTTAAATTTTTCATCCCCGTGTTGTTATTTTCCGACTGGTGTTTCATTGGAATTTTTTCCCTTATCGAGTCTTGTCGACTGAAGGGGAATTTTCAAGCCAGGTGCGTGGAAGTGTCCTTTTGCGTGACAAAATCGGGTCCGTCCTGTGTGCGCTCTGTTATGCACTGCAGAAGGGCTGAGAATTCTCGTTCGAGTAGCTGCCTTGCCTGAAATGACAACATCACCGTTATGATTAAATTTTAATTATAATCAAATTCCTGTCAAAATGTTTCAATTAATACGTTTAAAGAATTGTCAGAAAATACTAAATTAGTATTCGTTCGTTAACGCACTGGGACCCCGGTAATTTGATGTTTTGGGCTTTACATATACTTATATTTACATAATTATACTTTTGTTAAGTAATATATATATTTCAATTTAATTTACGGCAATTATCTTATTAATAACTATCAATATAACTAATTACTACATCGATATTACAAGATTGAATATGGTAGAGATTCAAAATAGTCACATAATATAGCCAAGGTTAAAATGTATTCACGAGTCCGTATCTCCTATCAAACTGATTACATTGTTTTCCATTACGATAGATTAAGTTATAACGATTTTTCGATAAACATAATTAATAAATAGATAATAATACATATCATAACTAATGATATAGGTTTAAGACGACTGAATCTACTTTACAAGTTCTGGTTGATGTTCACTACAAACTCGACGCGGTTAGTGCGCCTTTACCTGTGTATTTTGAGTTGGAACTTGTAAAGCTAGAGCCATGGCATTGCTGTCGAAGCTCTCGTCTAACGCCAGAAGGGCTCCGTGGACTCCGGATTCCATTAGATTGTTGGCGTATTCCTGCAAAGACATTCAACAGTTAACGCAATTAGGATCCATCGAGGATATCTGTTACGTTATTTTGCTATGACATTAATTAATATTTAGTTTAATAATTCATGATAATAATATTAATAATAATTTAATAAACTCGGAATAAACAGGGGGTTGGGGATGTTACCTTCAGTCCGCAGAGCGTGACCCATCGAATGACGCGTTCGTTCGTCCAGACGATGACGTCGCGACTGTCCGAGTCGCCATCGGCCTGCCTTCGACGTTCCTCCAGCAAGCGGCGGTCGTAGTTGAGTCGCTTTAGCAGCAGAGTACCATACTGAAGACTAGTCCTGCATTGAGCAATCGATATTAATGAGTAAAAAATATTCCTTCGTATTCTCAGGGCCAGTAAAATGGATTCAAATGACTTAATCGGGTCAAAATACTACCAATTATTTATTTATTTGTTTATCAGTAATGGTACTGTTATGCTAAAACATTAACAACTTGGTAGTTAATTGCAGTTTGATTGGATTATAATCGAAACTAGATTTATATCATCAACAAGCTATTAGGAACTATTGAATCTGTTTAAAGTTATTCCAACTAGAACTTCACCGTTAGTTTCACTTATTTTACTGACATAAGTATAGTAGAATTCACAGGGTTTGTAGCACATAACAGTTAATTGGGCTAATTAAGTCCCGCAGTAAAATTCGTATTAAGAATTACTAAAGATAATCCGGATTATGAACATTACACTATTTTTATTACATTTACTAATATGACTATTACTTGAACTGTACTACTAGACATTAATTAACAGTAATATAACTTAATTATTTTTTTTAAATATCTATGTCTATTTTACACGGGGATTAAGAGTTCAATACAGAGGTAAATATATTGGATTTGACAGATTTTGTAACGATTTTGACGTCTTACCGATGAAAGGCGTCAACCATTTTGAGCTGACCGCGTAGCTCGCGCTTGGTCAAGTGATCCAGCATCCGAGCGTCGACCAGCGACTCCATAAACGCCGACCTGTACTGAGCCAGACCCAGCGACGGTAGCCAGTAGTGTCCCACCCACGTGTGGTTCATGTCGCCAAATGCCAAAGTCGTACGGGCTGCATTATAATAATCATAATTAATTATAATAGTAATACAATTTTATCATTTTTTAATAACATCAAATAGTATTACAAAAGAAGAAATACGATTTTCAATATTTACCAGTGCGTGGCGCGGATGGAGAGGTCAGCGTCACCATCTCCTGAATGGCGAGTCGCAGTTTCAACCGGTGTAAAGGATTACTATTTAGCAGATTAAGAGAAAAAAATGAATTAATTTACCGAGTCAAATTAATATTTAATCCAATTAAAATAACCAGAAAAATTAATACAGTTATAAAATCACACTGGATATTAAACTAAGTTAAGTTATACTGAACCAACGAACATACATATTAAAATAAATTACAATATTTCAGCAGAAATTAACGACATGTTAACCCAATTAAGATATACCGTTATATTCATATTATTTTACTGTCGAATAAAATAAAGAGTTGAATTCAAACTGTCATCACAGAGGTAGCCAAAAAGACCGAACTAATTTAATTAGGCAACGGTTATTCTAAATCATTTTAATTCCGAATTTAATTTCAAACTCTTAACCTTATCAATTCAGTACTTTTAACAGCAGCTGAAACTAAATGACTAAAAAAGTAAGAAATACAAAATACCTGATTCCGATTTCCCGCTGAATCTCCGTATCGGACAAGGCCGACATAATGGCACCCGACTTGACATTAGCCCGGCAGGCGGCAACGTACCACGGCGGCATTCCTACCCACAGCTCCAGCCAGGCGACCACCGTCGGTCCGTTCCACAGCGCGAACGGGGTGCCAGCTTTCATGGCTTCAGCCAGCAGCTCGTGTCTGCAATTCAACAACATCCGTTAAACTGATAAAATATTATCCATATAATGAATCCGGACAATTGCACGCTCCGTTACACGCCAGATCGCAACTAGCCCAAACCCAAGAAATCGAAACAAACTGAAAAAAATTTCAACCAATCAAAATCTAATTAATTGTTTATTGGTCCCTCCCCCCCTATAACCGAGAACACGTGACAGTGACGTCATTCTTTCAGGCAACACGCAGGGGGTTACGTTGACAAGGGTTCAGCAATAGCCNGTAGGGCTGCTGTATCTGATCTACATGTGCTATCCGCTGTGTCTGTCTGTCTGTCTGTCTATCTATCTATCTATCTATCTATCTATCTATCTATCTATCTATCTATCTATCTACTTATCTACCTCTCTACCTATCTATCTAATTACCTATGTATTTCTCTGTCTGTCTATCTGTCCAACTATCTGTCTATCTATCTATCTATCTAACTATCTAGCTATATATCTACCTATCTGTCTATTTATCTAACTATCTATATATGTCTACTCATCTACCTATCTTACCATCCACGTCTCTACCTTTCTAGCTATATATCTAGCTATCTTTCTATCTGTCTATCTGTCTAACTATCTTTCTACCTGCCTATCTATCTATCTGTTTACCTATCTACTTATCTACCTATCTGACTGTCTACCTCTCTATTACCTACATTTATCTATCTGTCTATCTGTCAAATTATCTATCTATCTATCTATCTATCTATCTATCTACCTATATATCTATCTATCTACCTGCTATATCTATCTACATGGCTGGAATGTCATGATTTATGAGTAATAAGCAATAAACTATTCCCCAGAAAGAACCCACATTTTGTTATTTTATTATTTTTTTCCTANATTATTTAAATGGGATCTAAAGTACGGCAGACAAAGCCAAGTTACCTAAAACTACCTACTGCGAGAGAGTTTAAAATAGCGAACACTAAAACTGAATTATAGCTACGTAAGTATTGTACTGTGGTGCAGAAAAGAAAGCAATGGAGACAAACTATTCCTCGGTGAGGGTAGTACTATGTTTATTTATTTATTTACTATTATTATTAATATTATTATTATTTTGGCTCTCGACTGTACTTGCGCTTTATCCTGCGGTCAAAATCCTTCTGGCCCAGGGCGGCCGTTCCTGTCGGGGTCGGCGTGGTTGGCAGTGGGACAGCCCCCCATTCGGGATCGATGGCTCCTCCGTACGAACTACTCGACGGTGTCATATCGCGGATGCTCGAGTCGTCACCTCGGCTGACCACCGGCGACATGGCTCCACCTGGACATCATTTGGTGCAACTGAATTAATAATTCTATGCTATTTTCTTGTTTATCTATTTGACATCTCTCGTTTATATTTCGTCACTAGATCAATATCTATCATCTTTCAATCATTTCCTTTGAAACAAACAAAATGTCCATGTATTTATTCATTTCAATCTTTTAATATTAGTTATAGTATTATTAATCAGATTCTGCATTCCTTATTATTGTTATTATTATTAATTTGTTTATTCAGTAACGGCTATGGCTGAAAAGCCCATTGCCGCAATCATCAATTGTTACAGACCACTTTGATACTAAATACCATGTCGTAATACTATCATCATTAGTATTATTACATTATCATTTACACGTACTTATCGTAATAGCAATTTTTCTCGTAATCCGGGTTAAAGTTTTGCTCGGTAATTGGAATCCGAACCGTCCCATATAATTTAAAATTCACTTACTAATGTTAATACGACTATCTGTAATATGATTATCTTAATTTTATTACTAATAAAATTAATTAAAATATAATAATTATAATCTAGCTAATAATCTAGCCTAAAGAAAAAAGCTAAAGCTAAGCCTCAAATAGAAAATAATCTAATAGAAATATAAAAATAATAATTAAAATATAATTAATTTAATTTAATTGATATATAATAATATGACTGATGTCCTGTGTGGGTGCGAGTTACGTACTTGAGCTTCCCATATCTTTGGTTTTGCTGACTTTGTCCTTCTTGCTGCCGAAGATCTTGCCCAGCGACGATTTGATTCCCTTCTTCTTCTGCTGTTCGTTGCGCGCCGGCGCCATGGTCGATTCGGCCGACGTCGAAGTCATCGCAGGTCGCTGATAGAAACCCCCAGTGGCCAGGGAATCCTGACTCGACGTCGTCGACGGCAGACTGTCACCCAAGGAACTCCTGCGAGAACAAGACAATTTACCTTCAAACCTAAGTCATTTAATTCAACTGACTATTTGGGCACTTAAAAAGTTCTACAATTTAATTTGTATTAAACAGTTTGAGAACTGAAATTTTCTGGGAAACCTGAGATAGTCTGCGTAGTCCCGTCCTCGTTTGCTATGTGATTAAAGCAGCATGAAATAGATTTTAAAAAAAGATAATTATTCTATATTATTTTCACGTCATTATTTACTGCGTTCCTCGTTAATTGAGTTAACTTCCATACTTCGATTGAATGAGTTAAACGTAAATCATCGATGATATCATTACTTTTTAAATCGAATACTTGTTGTATTAATAATTAAAAATAAAAATAATTTAACATTTAATAACGACTGGCTTGATTCATGTAAGTTTATCAAAATAAATAATTAGATATATTTTTTCAAATCAAAATTTACCTGCGGAGCTCATCGGAGGTCATGGCCAGCGCTTGCTGGATTCGGTCCAACCGCATGGAGCGGGAATCCTGAAACACCAAAAAATGCAAATCAGGAAAATCACAGAGTAACGTTTTATTGTTATTAACGTTATTGCTATTAACCCTAATGAACATTTTAAATGAATAGCGAAAAAAAGGCCGGTACCTGAGATTCGTTCAACTGCCCTTGACTTAGAGAAGAGTACTGGAATAACGGCGAGTTCATCTGCTGCAAAGTCAGAAATTTACAAAAACAGGTCAACATTAGCGGAAATTATCGCATCGCTGTTATTTAAACAACCAGGATTACAATAATTAGAATAGGAATAATCAATTAAAAAATTCACATTAAAATACATTCATTAACTTGCAAAGCAACTTAAATTAATGCAATAAATGTAAAACAATTATTTCTAATCAGATGTCTAATTACCGTATTTGGTACCGATCCTTCCGGCGATGCTGTCGAGTACGCCCAGCCCATCTGCGATGTTTAAAAAAAAAACAAATTAATTTGCAATCACTTATGAGCGTGTAAACAAACACAGCATGCTTGTTAGTACATCCACACGCCATTCTTGTTAATGTCATGTCCCTCGTTTAGTCAATCCTGCGTTGTACCGATATACAAGAAAGCAAGGGATTAACTGATTAGTCATAAACGCGCTTTAATTATTCCTTTCAGTAACTAATTTTAATTTCAGTTAAATTAATGCTGTCATGCTGGCAGCTGGATGCAGGTTGCTTTGTACCCCTGAATATCCAGAGCACCAATCAGCCAGAGTCTCGTACAGATTGACGCTGTCTTTGCTTCGCGGTATCTACGTGTACAAATGTGCGTACACCAAACTACCCCGAAATCTTATCATTCACTTTAAATTTAACTCAGATTTTGAACATAAAACTACTGAATAGTTACCAAGATAAACAGACAGATACTAATACAATAAAATAGATTTGTATAAAAGTGACACGAATAACAACGGACAGGTAAACGCCAAACGCCCGCAAGTAATTAACAGTAAAACTGCGATAATTAAATTCATGATAACTTAAGTTTCCGAAATTCTATTTTATCATTTATTTTTATCACATTAACTTTGTTTTAAGATTTCAGTTATTATGGATAATGGGTACAGTTTTGACAAAATATCCCGACTAGTATCACATATTATATTGAACTACATTATATTACGGTATTCTACCATAATATATTTAAGTTTAAGATTTTCCATTAACGGAAATAGATAGCCGTGATTTGAAACCAAAGTTAAATAAAAGTATAATCTTGTTATACCGTATGGAATTTCTGCAGGTAGTCGCGGTGGGGCGACGCCGCCGCGGCGTTCTGATTGGTCAGCGGTGAAGAGGCGGAGCTCGCGTTGTAGGCGGCGGAGGAGTGGCCCACGGGACTGTGATTGGCCGGCGCCACGCGAGGGGTGGAGCGTCCGCTGCCCGTTACGTGATTGTTCACATGACTGGGGATAATATGATCCATGCTGCTGACCCGGTGTTCCAGCTCCTCGGCTCGCGCCTCGGTGCATTCCTTCTCCTCTTGGATCAGCCTGCAACGGTAAAAACTGTCGAAATTAGCCATTTTTAACAACCAAGTCGACAATTAGTTGACTTGAAAGGTGAATCTCCAGTTGAAAAGACAAGACTTTAGGTTTTATCACGGTTTCAACCTGCAATTTTCCGACTTCTACAAGAAAAATTTGACCCATTTTGATCTTCAGTTTTAGATTCGATTACCTTCAACACAACCTGACTTCATATTACATTCGAGTACGATCAGCATCGTAAACTTAATTAACTAAAAAATAGGAATTTATTATTTTAATATCACTAAAATAACCCATAATATGGCGTCAATTACTGAATGACCTGTCGTTCAACTAACCTAATCTCCTGGTTAATAGCATCCAGCTGCTCTTGAAGCATCATGGCCAAAGTCTGGGCATCCGTGTGGCTCGACGGCGACAACATCGATCCCAGATCGGCTAAATCACCCAGCTCGTTCAGGTAACCGGGGTACTGTCCCATTTCGTCGTCCATGGGATCTTCTTCCTGGACGTGACCGTCGCCCGGATCACCCATTTCACGACCTGAAAGAAAATACGATTCACTCACTTACAAAACAATGTTCGTTTTAATCTAATTAAAATTAATGTTATACTCGTACATTAACACCTTGACTTGGAAAAGAAAACGACGAGAAATGTTAATCACGTTAAACTATTATAGAATGGAACCCATAAAATCCATAGCGTTGAAATCTCGGAATCTTGCAGAATACAACATGCCAGGCAATTTGAATTATAACGGTATGATTAAATTGAATAGAATAACCAGTGACCCTAGGAACCGATTCTAGGATCATTTTAAAACTACCGTGGTTTTCATGCGCCGCAGAATCGGGTCCTGCTGAAGCTGGCGAGGGAGCGTTCGGCATGCTCCCCCACTCGTCCTCGATCTCGCGAATGTTGCGAGCCTTGGGCAGACGCGGCAAAGACCGGGTGTCCACGAAGGATGTCTCGATAGGCTGAGGAGAAAGCGACCTGATATGCAGAAATAAAACCAATTAACAATATTATAGCACATAATTAATTATAAAACAATAAAATTATATATCACCTTAGTAGTTGTATATATTAACATATATATATGAATAAATGTATTTTACTCAACAGACTTAACAATGACAAGGAACAATTAACAATAACACTCACTATTGATTATAATGATATCAATTGCCTTTGTAATCTATTATCATAAATAACAATTAAAATTTACTAGTTTAATTTCATATTTAGCATTTTATTCGACAACACTCGCTGTTTGGCTATAAATTAATAGTGAATAAGAATTTTTTTCCAATCCGTTGTTTCATACAAGAATTAATTTGAAATATACTTCATTGGATACAGTCATTCAACAAATCAATGGACAATAATTCACGTATATGATTATAATTATATGGATTACTTATTCAATTATTAATCTTAATTCTCATTTTAAATTCAACTAAATTACTTTGTCTAGAGTCATACAAGTTCTATCGTCATATCTCATAAGATGTGTTTAAAATCAATGCCTTGTAAGAGCCTCTGTCTGCTGGATATTAAGGGCAATCTCCTGCTGGAG
Source organism: Leptestheria dahalacensis (assembly GCA_022114935.1). Taxonomy (NCBI): domain Eukaryota; kingdom Metazoa; phylum Arthropoda; class Branchiopoda; order Diplostraca; family Leptestheriidae; genus Leptestheria; species Leptestheria dahalacensis. Next base: position 8,380 of record JAIQCU010000622.1, on the reverse strand, counting down.
CAACTGACGTCGCACCGAGTCCATTTCCAGACGAGCTTTGTTCAGCTCTTTCAAAATGTCGTTCTGTTTCAGACATATATTTGAATTAACACTTTACCCTCGGGTACTGAATCGTAAAAATTAATCACCTTCTCCGCATGGGACTCCTCCAGATGTTTCTTGGCCCTCTCCAGCTCCTGCGTTAGGTGATTCTTTTCCTCGAGAGCGGACATGCGCTCCTTCAGGTGCACTTGCAGGCGTTCGTTTGATTCTACGGTCACCATTGAACAATTAGTACGATTTTTATTCACTTAATTAAAATTAATAGCGGAAAATGTAATAAAAATTCAGTCATCAGAGAGAGTAATCTGCAGAGTGAATGTCGAATGTTTAGATAATTTAAGTTACCCTGAAGTAATTTATCAACGGTAGAGCTGAGTCTCGAGTTATGCTCTTCGTTTATTCGTAAGCGCTGCTGCAGCTTAGCCACTTCAGTCGACTTCTCATCCAGTTGGCTCTCCAAGCGCTGGATTCGGTCCTCTGCGGTTCCGTGACGTTCCTGCACCTGTAACAGAGCGACCCGTCATTAACGAATAATTGTTTATTCAATCAAATTTATGCACTATATCTTGTTATACCGATTTTATCAATTTTTGTTGTAGCAAAATAAGTTTACACGTCAGTTACCTGATTGAGTTCGTGCTGAACCTCTGGAAGTTTTGACAGCTGCGCGATTTTTTGATCGGAAAGCTCCAATTTTTCTTCCAGTGTCCGTATTTGATCTTCTAGTAGCTGAATTTATTTAAAAAAAAGATCAAATTAATATATATATATTTAATAACTACTGTTATAAATATTAAAATCAATAAATAATCAACTAAAAAGGCCCACTGGCATTACTTTGATTTGTGCATCTTTATTGCGCAGTTCCTGTTCCAGACGTTCGTTCAGATCGTGCAAGGAAGTTGACTCTCGCTGAGCGTTCAAGTATCGCTTCTCTAAAGTGGCGATCCGCTCCTCCTGTTCATGTTAATGCGGAATGAAAGGGGTTTCCCGTAAGGCGACACGACTGTGATTACCTGATCCTGATTCTGTGCAGCTTTCTCCTGAAGGTCCCGTTGCAAGCGCAGCTGTAGTTCCTGCGAACGTTGGCCTTCCCGCTGGGCGGCACGCAGAGCCTCTTCGGCCTCGGTCACTTTCCGCTGCAATAGCGACAACTCTGTGCTCTGCTTCTCGATGGTTGACTGCAGCTCGGCTACTTTATTCGCTTCGGCTGAAACTTCGGCTGTACCGTTGGCAAGACTGACTGAGGACGTCGCGTTGGGATCCGCAGACCGCTCACTGCTGGGTCCCGTGGCGTGACCACCGTTCTTATAATGCTGTAACTGTTTACGACAAAACTACTGTGAGCCGTCTTGATTCCTGGTAACTTCCATATGAATACCTCTTCCCTAGCTGCGTTAACCTCTTCTTCAAGGGCGCTGTTCCTTTCAAGGGCGACCCGCAGACGTTCCCGAACCTGTGTTGAACAGTCATTAATTGATCATTAACAACAAAAACATCTTTTAACCAAAATACCTTCTCGTCCAAAGCCTTGTGATGTTCAAAAAGGGACTTGAGTGCTTTTAACACCTCCACCTCGGAAGAAACACCCGCACTGTTAGCTGCCTGCCGCTTGACCACAGTCATTCGTAGGGAACGCTCGTGTCGGGAGACCAGACACTCGAGATGCTCCAGTAGTAACTATTACCAGAAATTATTAAATATTAAACTAAATGAAAACGTATTTGTTTTTTGGTATTACCCTGGTATTGTTCCGTTCAGCTTTGAGCTCAGATATCTCTTCATCCTTCTCGGTTAAGTGCTCACGTGCTTGTGCTAACTCTTTCGTCAAGGACGCCAATTCCTAAATAATAACATTTGTATTTCTTCGTGAACATGATGACAAAACCAACTGCAAATCTCTACCTGAGGTAATGACGCAGCCATTTGCCTCTGAAGACAGTCACGTTCCTTCTCTGTGTCCGTCAAGCGGGCCTCGAGTTCCGACAGCCGATCCTGTGGTAGAACACCCGTTCAACTTCCGTGTTTATACAAACTTCATTTAAAAAGGGCGGAAAATACCTGCGCATCTCTCAACGAATCGACCAGCCTGTCCCTCTCATCGAGCATCGATACCATAAGCTGTTCGAGGTTTCCTTCGTCCCCGGACAGGAGCTGCGACGATCTCTGAGAGATCTGGTTGGCATCCTCGCTGATGGTCGGCATAACATCACACATCATGTTCCACATTTTTGATTTAGTTTTGACAACTACAGCTACCACAAAGTTCTTTTACGCCCCAACCTAACGTACAGTCCGGTAAAGAGGACAGAAATTAATAAATAATTGACGTGATTCATGCGGCAAGCAAAATCCTATATGCCAACAAGCGTCGGCGTCCCTATCTCCTTTTTTTAGGCAATTTTTTTAAACCGCGAGCTGAAGGGTTTTTCAAATATTTAGAAACATGTCGCAGGGCCTGATATGTGCAGACGTGTTAAAGTTGCGAGTTAAAAGTTGTTTAGGTAAACTATTAGGCGGCTGTCAAACTCCGAGGGGTTAGGCTCCGCCATTATACCGCCATCTTCGATTTTACTGTGACGTTCCGAGTCACGTGACCAGTACTCCAAACAAATATCCCCTCGCACAAACTATTTTTGAACCAATTTGTAATCAACATTCAAAACAACGAAAACATAGGTTCATAAGAATATACTGATACTATTTTATATTTGAATAACATGTAAAAAAAAAACCAAAAGAGTCGAACTACCATGTAACTTAGGTCAGCGCCATCTAGTGTCGGAGGCGAGCAGCTGCAACTAAAGTGTTACGGTTACACTTTTCATTCAATACTCAACCGCCCCCTCCGAATACGATGGCGTGTATTTCGATACCCATAAAAAATCCGATACCCTTGCTAAAACTGAACCATTTAAAAAAATTTACATTACGCTATCCCTCACATTTTAAGTCTATCAACCGCTGTGGCAGAGAGAATCCCAGATTCAAGATTCTCTCTCACCAACAATATGTTAAAATTGGGATAATGCGCAAGTACTATTTGGCTTACAGGCTGCTGCTGCATCATAGTTCAGTAGAAATACGACACTTGTCTTGNACACTTTCCATTTTAGTAAAATCATTAATATATACGTTTTAACAGATTAAATAGTATTCTGTTTTTAAAAAGAGCCTGGAGAAGAAAGCAACATGGCAACATGGTTATATGTGTTAGCCTTTGACTTGAAACAGAGTATTTGTCTCCCTTAACCTAGAAATAACCCTTTTACCATTTTGTGTAAATTCGATAAACAGAACCGTTCTAGACTTACAATAAGCGCGCCAATAGCCAATGGATGTAGCAACTTCAGGAGTAAAGGGGGCGGAACCTGATCAGCCTTTCTATTGGTCTAAATAACCTTGGCTGAAGAGAGTAACAACAAAAGCCGAATTGTTCGTTAAGCGAGGGAGGGGGAAGTTGACAAGTGGAAGTACTGGTTTCCGCTTTGGTAAACAACAGGCAAGGGGGTTACGGGGTTACTATAGACTGAGGGAGGAATTCGGGTCCACGTCAGAGGCAGAGGCCGTCAACACCTGTTCCCATACATCCGTTCCTTGGTTTATAACTGTACATGTGGTCTGTCCGTTCTCATTGAAATTCCAACCTTGTTAACTGCCATTTAATTAGAAAATATAAAAGCCATTTAAATAGCCGTACAAGAATGTCCGCCTGCTGCAACAATCTCGTTCTGACGCTTCTCGTTCACATCAAGCTTTACTGGATCGGAACTGTTTACCTGGTCAAGGAGCTCTTCTCCAGGCACCGTCGAATGCAAGGTTTACCGTTTTAAAACTTTCACACGAATATCAGTAGAAAGTAAGTCAGCTTTGTTTACGCAGAGATTCCTCGCAGAGATGGAGAGATCGCGGTGATCACTGGAGGAAACCGAGGCATTGGCTGGGAGACTGTGAAGCGTCTTGTCGAAGCGGGAATGCACGTTATTGTAGGAAAGTAGCCGTTGATCTCGTTATTGTTGGTTCAGTTTAATTGTTGGTTAACTCCCGACAGGTTGCAGAGATGGAACAAGCAAGGATCTCTTATATCAGCGGGTTGAGGAATCTGGGCTTCCCAGAAGCAGCGTTGAGTGGATCGAACTGGACATGTCATCTCTTGAGTCGGTGCGCTCTTTTGCCCAAATTATTGCCGAGAAGAACCGGCCTGTTAGCCTTTTGATCAATAATGGTATCAATTGTTATGACCGTGCCTCGCGTTCCATTGCGTGCTTACATTTTGTTTGCTGTTCGTGTTAGCCGGTGTCATGTTCGTACCTTACGAGGAAACCAAGGAGGGTTTCGAATCCCACTTCATTGTCAATTACTTGGGACACTTCCTGCTAACTCATCTGCTGATGCCTCAACTGAAAGCTGCCGCCAAAAGCGGGTGTGCTGCCCGAGTGGTCAACTTGTCGTCCTCGGCTCACGCCATGGGTTGGATGAACCTCGATGATTTACAGGCGAAGTAACGAATTCTTTACCGCATTTGGGAAATTTGAACAGTATAAATCAAAGTAAATTTGAACTTTCAGGAAATACTACAGCCCCGTGTTTGCATATTCGCAATCCAAGCTGTCTCAGATAATGTTTACGGAGTACCTTGACGCTCAACTAGCCTCGGAGAGTGTTCCCATTCACATCTACGCCGTGCATCCTGGAGTTGTCAAGAGCAACCTGTACACGAGGGCCTGGTACTCGAAATTCTTGCTTGCCACTGTAGGCTGGGCTTTCAAGGTACTTTTTAAAAACCGATCTACCGAACTGCGGACAATAATTGACTTTGAGTGAGTTGAGTCAAGTCAGTGGTCTTCATCTCAAAGCGAAGTCGAGTCGGTAACAGCCGACATCCATGTCGAGTTGAATCACCTACCTGATATCTTTTAACACGCAATTTGACGTTCGCATAATTTTTTCTCCACAGACCGAAACCCAGGGAGCCGATACCGTTCTGTTTGCCGCTCTCTCCCCCGACGCGGAGAACATCCGCGGAAAGTACTTTGAAAATTCCTGCGTCGCCATTCCGATTGCCAAGGCTCGTGCCTTGCAGAAGCAACAGAAGCTCTGGGAGCTCTCGTGCAATCTACTTAACATTAAGGAATTCGGAACTGCCTAACTGAAACTCATGGTGCAAAACAAAAGAGCGAGATAACATTTTTATATTTCCCTTTTTTTTAAAATAATAAACGTAAAAACGGTGGTGGTTCTTTAACATCAATACTCTACTTAAATGTCTTGACAACACAATCTATCACCCTGTTTTAGTTAAAAGAGATGAAATCACTAATATCATTGAAAGAAAAGGTTAGTTTCCAATAAAACGGTTCACTACGGAAACGGTTCTTTTTATAAGCAAAACTAAGTTACTTTTCAATGTGTTTAAAAGATAGTTTGTGAGCACCAGGCAGTTGGTACACCATCTGTGATCCGATCCAGGTCGATTGTACGTTGAGATCGTCGTCGAGCATGACGAAATCGGCATCGGCACCAAAGTTCAGCGTCCCTTTCACGTCGGCGATGCCGAGAGCTTGTGCGGGATGAAGGCTGGCAGCCTCCAGCGCTGCTACTGTGGAGCAATCTGAAATCCAAACAATAGCAAACTTACAAATCTTATTTCAAATTTAAAACGTAATAAAAGGTTTAGCGATAATTGTAATAGATCCAGTCATTATGGAGCGAACTGGAAAATTGTTTTGGTAAACGGAGAATCCAGCAACGAAAATGGACACAAAAATTACAATTTAGTATAATTTAAGTTTTATTATTTACATGTTATTTAGGACTACACACTACGTTCACCAGCGATGTCCGCACCGATTGTTCAAGTAGTAATCATATATTATATAATAAATATTTCATATAAATTTAAATAGATAAAACTTTTGCAATCTAATCTAATCTAATTAAAGTTAACAGTTGTAATAGATATTGGTATCCTTCAAGAGTACAGCAGGGGTATATCCGATATATCGACATCAATATCAAATTTTCGATATTGATGCTTTCTGGTCTCCATATATCATATCGTTGTCGTATCGATAAAGAAACCTTTACTGACATACCGAATCGCTATTATCGATATTAGATTTCTTCAACGGGCCTTGTCCGATATATCAATATCGATACAGATATTTCGATTCCTTGCCTCGATGTTATCCTATCTATAAGAATGTTAAAATATCGATAAGATTCGATATCGATATCAAAAATTTCTTGTACTGATTATATTGATATAAGAACTTGTGATATCGGACAACTCAAAAGTATAGACCTGTAGCTTTTTTCAAGTGGCGAACGCATTTGTCCATGGTAGCCACACTGCCGCATAGCGTCGAAGTGCCGGCTAGAACAGCGCACTTCTCGGTAACGTCGACGTCCTGTTCTCCCAGCTGGTATCTGCCGGGTTTCAAACCCAGCCCGGACATAGCATCGGTGACCAGGACGATGCCACTCGGGTGGGTCCGGTACGCGATACGCAGCGCCGCTGGGTGAGTGTGGATTCCGTCAGCGATGATCCCGTAAAAGACCTTCTGACCGGCCGGGATTTGGTTGGATGTCAGCAGGCCAATCAAACTGGGATCGCGGTGATGAAACTAAAACGAAATAAAACGTATAAATTCACGTTTTTAATTAAATTTGTATATGACCAATCAAAATTTACAGGATAACTAAAGATGTAAAAAAAATAAACAAATAGTCTAATATTCGTGATTTCAAATTATATTATTTATATGATTTTAAATAAAAAGTGCTAAAATTAATATTAATTGAATTCAATTAATACCGGTAGCATCGCATTAAAAAGGTGTGTGATGAGAGAAGCACCGCACTGGACAGCCGTTTCACCCTGAATTAAACTACTCATGGAATGTCCTATATATTGAAAAAAGAAGGATTAACACGTTCCTGTTATTCATTTGAAATTACGCTGTGATGGTTACAATTTCAAATATAAAACATAAGATGTAATTTACCAATGGAAACAGCAATTCCATTTTTTCTCAGTTCAGAAATAACTTGGCACGAGTTTTCCAATTCGGGGGCTAGAGTTAGAATCTTGATGTTCCTCCAGTCGGGCCCGTAAACATCTTTAAACGACTCGAAACCCTGAGGAGATTTCATTGCGTATTTTAAATAACGATTTAATGGTAAACATTAAACGCAGCAGACTCGCATACCTTACTGAATTTCTGAATATACTTGGTATCATGCGCTCCTTTCTTTTCAGTGTTGATGAATGGTCCCTCGACGTGCGCTCCAAGCACTTCCGCTCCTTCCGCCCCGCCTTTGATTTTGCTAATTCTTCGCAGCGTCTATTAAACAGGACCTATCATAATGATAAAGCTAAATATATTCAGATAACTACCTTGTGATAGAATTTTTTAGGCGACGTTATGAATGTCGGACAGAACGCCGTCACTCCGTTGGCGAGAATCCCCCGACGCACTTTGCTTATCCCCTCCTCGATAAGGCCATCCTCTTGTGAAAAGTCGATCCCGAACCCTCCTGGTGGTACAATGATGTGATTAATCCGCTTTCAAACAAATTAATAATTTATTTTTATTATTGAAGAGAACCATTAATTTGTATGTCCAGAAAGCCTGGCGCGATGATTAACCCACGGCAGTCTACCTGCACGTCTGCGTAGTTCTTCTCGTCAAAGAAGATAGGTTCGGGATTCAAGATCTTCCCGTTTCGGGTCCACAAGTCTTCCTTGATGATTTGATGATCTCGGAGGATAAAGCAGTTCCGAAACTGCATAATGGTTCCATCATTCATGGTCATTCACTGGGCTAAAAAAGTAAAGCTTGCACTAAATCGGTACCTGTTATGTAAACTTAAAAATTAGTACTATTATTATTCACAAGTTTAAATCAATATTAGTTAATTAAGTAAAAATTTGTGAATTAAGTACAATCATAGTAATATTAAGTCCAAAGTTGTACTACTTTATCTAGGACGATGCAGGGACGGGTACACTTGTTTATTTATAAATATACATTCTCTGGTAAACACAGTCTTGATGCTAAACAGCAGCCTGCGATCCGCCTGTAATCTGATGCCGAATCACGGAACACTTTGAATATTTAAAGCCCTGAACGACAAGTTTAAATTAGCATGGAATAAAATTATTCTATAATTTTATAAGCTTAATTATATACAGAATAATACTTCTATATTTATTAATACTTAAACGAGTTTGCGATTTTAGCCAAAAGACATGCTCGTAGTTCTAAAATTTCCCATTAGGCGACACTTGCTATAAACTACAACTAAAACGTAAATTACGACTGTAGCACAATCT
>JAIQCU010000621.1:35000-41270 GCA_022114935.1 Leptestheria dahalacensis | reverse complement strand
CCAGAGACATTGTCACTGCTGGTAAGAACGGCCAGGAGGTTACAGCGGTGTCTAGTCTCTCTTCTGAGGCCTCCACTAAAAAGGTGCCACTATTTTTGTGTTTCTTTTTTCTTCCAGTTAGCTAAACTTCTGTTCTTGCTTAAGGCCGTGTCTGTGCTCCTGTCGAAGAATTATAAACTTCGAATTAACAAAGATGACCTAAAAAATGCAGCCTCCTACGGAGCGTTAGGTGATACAGAGCGGAACATGCGGCTCATGATCAACAAGATATTGGAGTCCGTATATACCCGGCAATACATGGCGGATCATTCAAACACGGGGAAACCTGCTACTGTTTCTACAGGCAGCTGCAAGAAGGATGGACTTCCTACGGATGACGTCAACGCAATTAGAAGTAAGTCGTGAGTTCATGACCATACGTTATGACAAGATAAAACTGAACCTTTTGTTCATACTTCTAGACTTTGTCTTCGGCTTCTGGGACGCCACATACAAACACGAGCCTCTTCAGAAAGCGTTTTCCGGCGCAGTTACTGACAAACTTGGGACCGAAGCTCGGGAATATAAGAAGCAACTTCGTCGAGAGGCCGCGCGCGCTCGAGCTCAGCCCTCGATCAACGAACAAGCGAGCTCCGCGTCATCCGTCGCCAAGAGGATCCAGCCTCCATCTGAAACTCCGAAATAAATTTCTAGCATCATCCAAGGAGGAAGTGATACCCCAACTAGTGGTGAGAGAACAGCCAATACTTCTGTAACGCGTTCTAAGAAAAGGAAACTGAACCCAGTAGTCTCAAAACAAAATTAAGATTTGATTGAATCTCTTCCTTTCGCCTTAAGTACCCTATAAGAATCTTACAGCCTGATGCAAATCGATCTAGCCCAGGTCTTAAATTACGTACTTGCCAATTCGTTCCTATCAGCGTAGAGCATTTTGATTTTTTGACTATGCTGTGCCCTACTCTTTAAAAAAATCAAAATCATTTTTGGTAGTAAAAAAAATCATCTGATGATGTATGTGTGCCGCGTTTTCCCATTTCTGTGATTGGCAGCCAAATTCCTCACTTGAGTCAATTCTATGCAGTGTGGTGTACTTTACGTAAAGGTTTGAAGGGAAAAAATAAAAAGGTTCATCACAAGTATTCCATTTCTTTTCTATTCGCTACTGTAAGTAATGTATACAATGAATATTATGCTTTTAATAAAGCCAACCATAGGATGGAAGAACCCCGCTATTCATATACCAGCAAGGAGTAGATCGTTCACTGATCGAAACTTGACGAGTTATTCGTAAACCAGCAAAGAGTTGGTCGGTCATTGGACAACTCTTGACGGGTTAGCGGTCGGCTCGTCTGTTACTAGTAAACGTCTGCACCCTTATCGGTCCGGAAAGCGTTGCTTGACGGTAGCCCAATAGAGAACCTTTCACGGGCTCGTGACAGGCTAGGCGCTAGTGAAAATTTTCGTAAGGGCGGCTCGACTTGGTGTTGACTTGTAGTCGACTCGACTTGGTGTTGACTTGAAGTCGATTCGGCATAAGTCGACTTTTGAGTCAACTTGGGTTGGTGTTGACTTTTGGATCGACTCGACTTTGGAGTCGACTTTTCGGTCGACTCGACCTAATGTTGACTTTTGGGTCGACTCGACCTGGTGTTGACTTTTGGATCAACTCGACTTGGTTTTGACTTGTGAGTCGACTCGACTTGGAGTTGACTTTTGAGTCGTCTCGACCCGTGATTTTGCAAGTCGACTAACTCGACTTGAAGTTTGACTCGACTTGTCGACTCAAGTCGGCCTAATTGACTCGACTCGACTTGAAGCCAAAGGCTCGATATGGGCCCGAGTCATTGACGTCACCAGTTCTTTATGTAATTACGAACTGAACTGCGCTTTACGACATCAGTTTATGACTGGGCACTTCCACTGGAATTGTTGTCTCGAGAACTCGAGTGCCTAGCGTTTGAAAATGTATAGACGTGTCTCATCGTCTGACGACAAACGATGAAACGCGTCGACTTGTGCAAACATATAACAACTGCCACTGAGTTTGAGTTTGTTTTGAAACCGTGACAGTGCATTTCTCTTCAGTACCGTACTACATACCTTAACGGAACTGTTATTATCATTAAAGTAAATATTTCATTAAACTTGCTTGCCATATAATGGATAGCGATTCTTCTAATCTAATTAACTGTAAGTATGACGCAGTTATACTTAAGTTGGATATTTGGAAATACGGATCGAAGATTGGGTCCCTTCCAAAGTCGCAGTGTATACAGTAGATAATGCGTGCAAATAACGGGAGAGGATAAGTCAGCTGTGGATCGGAAGCTCCCCCCTATGGGCCTGGTGTGTTTGACCACGACTGTTTGACCTTTGACCTGTTTTTGACATGACAAACACTGGTCTGTCTCCCAGGCGGGCTACTCCGATAATTAGAACTTAGATCAAACATCCAATAATGTCAATTAGAATGAAGCAAGCTCTTTAACCTATCTTTACTACTATCTCCTAAATTAATATGATTAAGTGAGAACGAATTAACTAAACTTTAATGTCGTACTTGATACCGTAACGGGGTACAATGTCGAATTGGATGATCAGTTTTCGGTTCAATTTTCAAAAGACGCCCTCTAGCGGCAAAACTAGTGCAACCCATCTCGGGGTAGTGCGATATTCGGGGTCCCGTTTTGACCTTTGACCTTTGACCTTGATTTCAACTCACCGGACGATTTGATTGTCCTTGCAATATCAACTGAATCTGAATTACAGAAGCGTCAAACTTCACGGTTTTCACTCTTGAAATGATGGGTTAGATGGTGGCGCCATCTAGCGGTCGGTCCGCGCAGCTCATCTCGGGGGCGTAAAGTTATCGTTGACACCGGTTGTTACAATCCGACCTTTTCGTATGTAAAACTGAATATTAGGGATGTCAAGCGAGTCGACTCGACTTTTAGTCGACTTCTGAGTCGACTCGACTCGGACGTTCGCGGTAAACGACTCGACTCGACTAAGGGATTTTGCAAGTCGACTCGATCGAATTGGGGTCTACCGTCAAATATATAGTCGACTCGAGTCGACTTGACCGATTCGACTCGACTTTGACTCGACTCAGGCGCACATATCATCGATTCTGACTCGACTCGACTTCAAGACCAAAACCATCGACTCGACTCGACTCGGGGCCAAGTCGAGTCGAGTCGAGTCGTTGACATCACTACTGAATATTAACTATCGACTATAATTAAGTAGTTAATAGTGGTAAATAAGGTGTGTTTATATGGTAAATTTAAACAGTTGTTAAGTGAACTGAAATAGGTTCTGAACGATAAAACTATGTATTTATATTAAAGTTAAATAGTTTTTTTTTCTTAAAAGCAGCTAAAATAGGTTTTTATTAAAAGGTTCGCTAATAAAAGAATGGCTTTTTCTTCCCTGGAGGATTTATCGCGGCTAGAAAAGAACAACTCTTTCTTCGCGATCCATGTGCAACGTTGTTGACATCAAGTTGTCAACGTGAAGTGCACACGCGCGGCATCTCCCTCTGCAGAAAGAAAGGGGGGAAGACACAAGATGGATAGAGGATAGAAAGCACAAAATCAAAATAAATAAATTAATATAAAATTAAGAAATAAATTTAAAATAAATAGATTAATTTAAAAAAAATCTCTGGTTAGTGAGTGAGAAGTCCGGATGTTTCCCCGCGGTGAGAAGAGCGTCTCTTCTCTCCTATGGAAGTATCCGCCATGTTTGGGGTGAAACAACGCAGCTGTTATACAACCCAGATGACACGTACAACAAACAAACATATCCGCATTACACACACACACACACACACACAACACTTTTCCACAATTTATAGACCGGGACCCCCTTTTTTTCCTCATTTCAAAACAAGATTTACAGCTCCGTTCATTCACGAAAACGCCAAACTGTGTTATCTCTAACACCACCTTTCACCGTTGGAATTTTTTTACTGTAAATAGATGGATGTGATAGATAGGTAGAGGAGAGATGGGTAGACAGATGGGTAGTTGGATAGATGGATGGACAGATTGATTTAGTTAAGAGGAGAGGTGGTTACATAGATGGATAGATAGATAGACAGACTGATTGGCCTATACATAGATAGAGAGACAGATGCAGATAGATAGACCGATAAACAGATTGATTTGATATAGATAGTTCAGAGGAGTATGTTTATATAGATAGATTTGATATAGATAGTTAAGAGGATAGATGGTTTGATAGATAGATAGGGTTGATTGATTGATCGATCCATAGATAGATGGATAGATAGATAGAAAGATAGATGGATAGATAGATAGAAAGATAGATATATAGATACATAGACTGATTGATCGATCGATAGATAGAGAGATAGACGTACAGACAGATAGATGGGCTGGATGCATAGATGGATAGATAGATAGTTTGATTGGTTGATCGACAGGTAGATAGATTGGGTAGATCCATTGATACATAGATCGGTAAACATAGATTTTAGAGAGACAATCAAGAGGAAAGGTGGTTAGATAGGTAGAGAGATAGATAAACAGACGGATAGACATACAGATGGATAGACGGATAGATATATAGACCGATTGACATAAATTTGATATAGATACTTAAGAGGATAGATCGACCGATAGATAGATAGATAAATAGATAGATAGATAGATAGATAGATAGACAAGTAAAACGATTGGGAAAATTTCAAAACTGATAAGAGAATTTATAGCCGGCAAATTCCTGCATTTTCTAGATTTGGTAAGGGGACAACTCGCTATGGGATTATTCTTTTATCATCGAGATAGATTCAATCTATATCTCAGAGAACACAAACAAGCACAACAAACACAAAAAGAAAAAAGAGGATAGATAATTTCTCCTTTACGACAGACAAAGAATTATGGCTCCGTTTGTTCGTATACACACAGTGATAAGGGAACAACAAAATAATTCCTTTTCACTTCAGAATAAAGTTTGGAACCTTAACCATTTTCTTTAAATACTTTTAAAAGGGTGGTAAAGAACTCAAGTGGAGAGATGGATAGAGAAAGATAGATAGAAATATATAGATAGATACAGATAGACTGATAGACAAACAGATAGACAGGCACAGATTGAAATTTAGAAAGGCTAATACTACAACATAGATAGATAGATAGAGAGAGATACATATATATATACAGATAGATATGACAGATAGATAGATAGATAGATAGATAGATAGATAGATAGATAGATAGATAGATAGATAGATAGATACATAGATAGATAGATAAATAGGTAGATAGATAGATGGACGGGCAGATAGATAGATAGACAGACAGATAGATAGATAGATAGACAGATAGATTAGATAGATAGATAGATAGATAGACAGATAGATTAGATAGATAGATAGATGGACGAGCAGATAGTTAGATAGATTAGATAGACACATAGACGGACATATGGATAGATAGATAGATTAGATAGACAGATAGATAGATAGATAGACAGATAGATAGACAGAGAGACAGATAGATAGACAGATAGACAGATAGATAGATAGACAGATAGATGTATAGACAGATAGATTAGATAGATAGATAGATGGACGGGCAGATAGATAGATAGATTAGATAGACAGATAGACGGACATATAGATAGATAGATAGATTAGATAGACAGATAGATAGATCGGATAGAAAGTTAGCTAGATAGATAGATAGATAGACAGATAGACAAATAGATAAAGAGGCAGACAGACAAACAGACAGATAACTAGCTAGATAGATAGCTACCCACACATACACATAGATAGACAGATAGATAAATCGACAGCTAGTTAGACAGACAAACAGACAAACAGACAGCTAGACAGCTACAACATAAAACCATCAAAATCGAACGAACTAAACAACGTACCAGGAACCTAAACCCCTAACGATAAGTGCCGTTCGAAAAAGAAGAAAAGTAACATACAGTAGCGATGAGTTTATCTGACCGCCGTTTGGCTAATGGGATTAAGCCAGAGGCGGGGCTGTGATATACTCGAATCTCGTGCTCCCTCCCCCCACCTCCCCCCGACTACATGCTTAGCTTCAAAGGTTGTAACAGTCAGTGTGTATTTCACCAGCCAAACTCGTCGGGTCTTTTCGTTTTTACTCCGCAGGATTCCTAACATTCTTTCAAAATCAGTTCCCGTTGAACTTCTAAGTTAACTATAATCTATAGCGGATCAAAGATAACACCAGTGTTGAAATCTTGATCAAAGTGTCTTAA
>JAIQCU010000621.1:0-30000 GCA_022114935.1 Leptestheria dahalacensis | reverse complement strand
GAGGATATATGTGCTGAATCCATTGTCAAGGTGTTTACTAAGTGAATGAATGAACATTTGTTCGAATTAATAAACTACTGGTACTGCTACTACAGCAAACTACTTATTACGACTACTACTACAACACTACTACACTGATCTAACTGCTAATGCTACTATTACTACTGTTATGACTACTACGACTAGGACTACTACTTCTACTGCTACTGCTACTACTACTACGAGTACTACGACTAAGACTACTACTACTACTACTACTATTACTAGGATTAATAGTAGTAGTACTATTACTACTACTACTAATGCTACTACTACTACTACTACTACTACTAATGCTACTACTGCTACTACTACTACTACTACTACTACTAATGCTACTACTGCTACTACTACTACTACTACTACTACTACTACTACTACTACTACTACTACTATTACTACTACTACTACTACTACTATTGCTACGACTACTACTATGACTACGACTACTACTATTACTATCACTGCTACTGCTTCTACTACTACTACTACTACTATAACTAAAACTACTACTAATACTAGCCACTTATAATATCAATAAATCGAGTAAAGAAAAGTACGAACCGTAAAACTTTGTGCCGGCTATTGAAATAGCGCCAGTTTAAAGCAATAATCGATAGTTAACTCATTAGTTAATTAGTTTAATTACTGTCCTCTGAATATTAAGTAACTCTCAAATTCGGTATAGATCCGCCATCTGTAGTCCAGCCAGATGTCTCTCCAGTGATCAAAGCCAAACTCAATGATACCATTAAGATTACTTGCCCTGTTCGGGCAAGTCCTATGCCGTTTCTCGAATGGCGGAAAGTAAGTCCTTTCAATTTTTACTATTACCACTACCCTTACAAATACAATTGTCATTATTACGTATCATGATTATCAATTACTTTATGTTGATGGCGATTACAAGTTTTAAGATGTAACTTACAGCTAAACGTGTCTGGTTTACAGGATCAGGAATTGGTTTCCGAACTAACAATGGTACGGTATAATCTGAACGCCAAAGGATCGGTGCTGCAGATCCGTCGGGTGGAATGCAGCGACCAAGGAATGTTTTCGTGTCGAGGAACCAATGGATACGGATCACAAGAAGTCAGTTTTCAGTTTGTAGTTACAGGTTGGTAAGACTCATTGTTTCAGTGAAACTTGCATGCCAAAGTGATATCCTATTCCATCCCCTCTGATCCTATCATTCTTGCCTATCCCGATCTATCCCGACTATCGTGCTTGCACGTCACCTCGGCCTGTTGAAACGATGTCCACCCGATTTTGCATCCAGTGACAGTCCTATGGTAGTCCTATCCCATGCCCTATCCCATCTCTACTCCTATCCTATATTAGCATCCCATCTTACATCTTACGAAGTAGTAATATACCAATGCATTCTACATTGCTATCCCATGCCCTATCCCATCTCCACCGTGTCCTATCCCATATTAACATATGCATTCTACATTGTTAAATGACTATCCCATCTTGTGGCGCTATCCCATCGCCTATGACATTCTACAGTATCACATCCCAACATGCTGTCCCATCCTGCCTTTTGTAATCATACACCACGGTATTTTGCCCTGTACCAACCCTGATATGTCCCATCCCGTGCTACTATCCCAACCTATGGCACTCTATCCCTCAGATCCTTATTGAAATATCCCAATTTAGAAAACAATAGTCTTCTTCCATCCCACCTAGCGCGTCCATATAATTCCAGTATCACAATCCCGTATATCGAAACCCATCTCAATCCCATCCCACTGCATCCCATACCGTGTTACCACTCCATCCCGTTGTAACCTTCTAGTTCCATCTTAATCCATCCTATCCCACTGCATCCCATACCGTGTTATCACTCCATCCCGCTGTAGCCTTCTAGTTCCATCTTAATCCATCCTATCCCACTGCATCCCATACCGTGTTATAACTCCATCCCGTTGTAATTTAACCTTCTAGTTCCATCTAATCCATCCTATCCCAATGTATCCTAAACTCAGGCTCATCCGATCCTTCTTAATCAGCTGTGATTGTGACTTACTGTTGCACCTGCAGATGGATCGGGAAACGACGCTTGTCAATTACCCCCCGAAGAAATCGGTTCCTTCCCAAAGATACTCCAGACTCTACCCAAGAAGACCAAGAACCACATCCTTCAACCGGCTGGAAGTCACGTTAAACTCAAGTGCATCGCCGATGGTACTCCAGAACCTCGAATCATTTGGCTCAAAGTATTGCAATACCATTATCAAATTTATAGCCTTGAGTTAACTTTAAGTATTCATTGAATTCCTAGGATGGTAGAGAGATTAAGGAAAGCAAGGATAAGAATGCCAAGCCGCTGATTCGCAGCTCGTTAGTCAGTCCTGTAACGGACGATGAGTACAACGACGATGCTGGTCATACCGAGGCTGTTCGATCTACTCTCCAGGCTGGAGACTTAACTGCCGAAGACTCTGGAACTTACACTTGTCGAGCTGTCAACTCGATTGGATTCGATGAAAGGAACTTTTATCTGGAAGTTATCGGTATTAAAACAGTTTTTCGTAACAAGTTCTGTCTGTCTGTCTATCTGTCTATCTATCTATCAATATATGTTTCTATCTATGTATGTATCTATGTATGTATCTATATGTATCTATCTATCTATCCATGTACGTATGTATCTATCTATCTGTGTATCTATCTATCTATCTACCTATCAAGCTACCTAACTATCCATGTACGTATGTATCTATCTATCTGTGTATCTATCTATCTCTATCTATCTATCTATCTATTTGTCTATCTGTCTATCTGTCTTCTGTCTATCTATCTGTCTGTCTTCTGTCTATCTATCTATCTATCTATCTATATCTATCTATCTATATATTTGTCTATCTATCTGTCTTCTGTCTATCTATCAATCTGTCTATCTGTCTATCTATCTATCTATCTATCTACCTACCTATCTATCTATCTACCTACCTATCTATCTATCGGTGTATCTGTCTATCGATCTATCTATCTAACTTTGATTTGTGCAGAACTGGCTGTTCCTCAGCTTCCCGAAGTCCATGCGGATCATCCATCCAACACGACGGCTGTTCGCGGAGAGCAGAGCATGTTGACTTGCAAAGTGAAATCCGATTTCCCGGTCGATGTCTACTGGCTAAAGAGGCTGGAACGATCCAAACTGGAGAAACTGGAACTCAGCGAACAAGGCAACGATACGGCGCTGGTTCCTAACAAGACCATCACCTTCGAAAACAATGTCTATCAGGTAGATTTTCAGATCAGATCGATACGTTTTCTAGTTAGATTAATTCACTTACATTTTATAATGATAGATATTACATTTGATCATAGATATTGCCGTCGGATGGCGTTGTTAGGATCAGCGAAGGTAACTACATATCGAAACTGGGATTCCAGAATCCCGTCGAAGCAGATTCGGGATTCTATGTCTGCCTGGCTTTGAACAAGATTGGAATGAACTTTAGGGGAGCGTATTTCTACGTTGCGGCTTCATCGAGATTATTAGGTAATTTGTTTAAAACTTCGAAACATTTAAGTTAACGATAAACTTCATTCTATCCATCCGTGTATCGGTCTATCTATCTATCTATCTATCTATCTGTCTACGTATCGATCTGTCCATCCATCCATCGGCCTATCAATCTGTTCATCTTCCAACTATCTACCTACCCTTTCAACTGATAGTTCTACCACTGGATTTTTAACTATCTACCTATCTATCTATCTGTCTACTACCTATACCTATCCGGCCATCCATCTAGCTAACTAACTGATTATCTTTCTATCTATCCATCCATCCATCCATCTATCCATACACTCGATCGACCTATCCATCTATACATCTTATCCATTAGTCTAATTATCTATCGGTCTATTTTAATATGTAATTACAATCTATCCATTCGCCTAACTATGTACCAACCTATCTACTCACTCAACCGATCTATCTAATTAACCATATTTATTTCTATCTATCAATCCATCCATCCACCCATCCACCGACCTATCCAGCTATCCAACTTATCCATGTGTCTATCTATCTATCTCTCTATCTATCTGTCTGTCCATCTGCTTATCATCAAGTCATCCATTATCCTTTTCGATCAGAAGATTATCTTCCCAAACCTGCCGGACCGTTCCCCGAGGAGCCATCCAATCTGCTAACGATAGCAGTCATCTGCTCGGTTCTAGCCGCCATCGTCATCTCGGTAACCGTCATTTGCATTATGTGGGCCCGGAATAGCCGCAAAGCACAGGGCCAGGATTACCTAAAACCCAACGGTGGTACATCCGCACCTCGAGCCACTCCGGATTCGCAGACATCCAGCAACAAGCAGACTCAATCCACGTCCCTAGGATCGTCTGAGACCGGGGCATTGATTCCGCACGTAATGATTCCGCATCCGCCGGTCGATTACCGATTCATCCAGGACCGAACCAGCCTTCCGATTCCGGCAGATTCTCCCTCATCATTTGCCGGTCAGTCGAGAAGAGTTCCGCATTATGTCCGGCAGATGCCGGTATCGGCGCAGGTCCACTACGGAGAGGTAACTAACTGTCTATTTGTCCAAGTATCCACAATATCTATCTAGGTATCTACGGTATCTATCTATCCATCTATCTGTCAGATGCCGGTACTTATATCTGGTATATATGTGCCGGTACATCAAAATTAGATGCCGGTACTGGAGTCGGTTCACTATGGAGATCTATCTGTCTATATGGTGTATCTATATATCTATCTGTTTGTCTATCTATCATATCTATCTATCTATCTATCTATCTATCTATCTATCTGTCACGACGGTATCTATCATCATCTAACAGATGCCGGTATCGGCGCAAGTCTACTACGGAGAGATGGGTATCCACTAGATACTATCCTAGATACTATCCTACAGATAGATCATACAGACAGATAGGTAGAGGATGTCTATCTGTCTAGGTGTCTATCTATCTATCTATCTATCTATCTATCTAGTACCCTATCTGTTCGTCTAGCTATCTATCTCCCTGTCTCTTTACATATCTATGAATCTACGTATCTATCTCTAATATCTATATATCTACATCTATCATATCATACATCTACCTACTACCTACATCTATCTACTATATCTATATCTAACTAGCTATCCATTCTAATAGCGGAATAGTCACCACGCGCACCGGAATCATTCACGACGGATGCCCTATTACCCCAGTCATGAAAGTCAAAGTCCGAGGAGGCATCACTACCCTTCGGCCGGATTAAAACAGCACTACTGCAGAGTTCCTCGACCCACTCCGGAAACGAGTTTTGACGGAAACCTTCCGTACTAGAAACCGGAATGTCGGTCATCAGATACACCTTCTTACGTATACGTAATAGAATGTAAATACGGAAGCAAATACTCGGATTAATGATTTCAAAAAAGGGGGCGGGGCGGGGGGAGGTTAATTAAGTTAAATTGATGAGCTTAAAAACAGATAAACGACTCGATTTTCTAGTCAAGATGGGTTGTGTGCGATTGTGTGTGTGTGTTTTTCATTCACCCCTGTACCACCCTATACGAAACCAAATGGCCAAGTTTCGTTGCTTTTTCCTTGTATCTTGTTTATCATTTTATACAATTCTGTATTTGTCGCAGCGTGAAAATATTACATTCAAATTCTTCTTCATGTCCAATGATTATTAATTAAGTTTCATTCAAAATTTAAAATATAATCCAAAGAGCCAAATATGCAGGAAAGCACGACATTGGTTTTCTTACTTTAAAGCTCGAATTTGAACAAACCATGGCGAGATAAAAACATCAAATTCATCATTATTACTATTATTTTTGAAAATTGACTTGCACGGACATGTTTTCCATCTCGATCGTTAAAACCATCTTTGGGAAATTCGAGTTAAACATGAATTAACTATTATTATACACAAGTTTTAAGTGAACGAGATAATGTACACTAGAAATGTATCCGTATATATATATATATATATAATATGTATCAATATTTATATATATATATAAACACTGGCTGGATTGATACGTGTTTTCAGACCATGTCTACGCGTCGCGGCTGGTATCTTCGACTCTGACGCTGGGCCTCGTCGTGCGGGATGTAATTGATCTTGACGTTGTGAACGCTGGCGTAGGCGTGGTCCGAGGGTGTGGCTATACTCGGGTAGGGATCGGCCGCCCTGTTTTAAAATACAATTCAATTTACTCTTGAATTAGCCCGTGTCCCCTATCCCGTAATTAGCCTTAATGAGTGAATTAATTAATTAATTAATTAGCCTAAAGTTTGTCATTTTATCAAAGTAATCCTTCTGGGATTTTTTATATTAACGGAAATTCTGTTGATTATTTTAATCCTAATCCTAATTGATTTTAAATTGGTAACGTTAAATTACCGTTTAATTACTAATTCATTAATAAATAACTAATATTAATTTCAATTAAATAATATGAAGAATAGAATTAAATATATATACCGGCCGTAGGGTGGGGGCCTGTGAATACTACTCCAATTGGTATTGGATGCAAGGCTATTAGCCGGTTCGCGGTAGACATTACTACCGCTGCTGCTGGTCAACGCCGGGGTGGGACAGGGTCGATTAGGCCTAAAGCTGCTGCTGCTGCTGCTATTGACTGCGTGATTCCTGCTGATGTCGGTCCCGGTCCCGGTCCCGTGGAGCAGGCGCTGGTTCGACTGGCACGGTTCCGCGTAAGTGTTTTGCATCTAATCAATAATTCAGTTAGTAATTTGTCTAATTGCGGTATGTTCGCCGACTACAAGTTAATTGCTATTTCAGCTGATTGAAATCCTTTCTTACGGGATAAGGTGAATAGGTGTTGGAGGTTAGCGGGATCCTGTTGACAGGATCGCCTTCGGGAGTTGGTAAACAAGGCGCAGTACTGAGATCCTTGTTGTCTGCGACCACTCCGATCCTTCTTTGGTTGTCGATCCTGCGGGATTCTTTCCTGGCCGAGCTGGATTTCCGCTCCAGTTTCACGTAGTAGACGGTCCAGGCGACGAGTGCGATCACAGCGACGCATCCGACGGGTAGGGCGATCAGCGCGGCCATCGGCAATCCGCCGGCTACCTCGGCAACGGGCGGAGGTCCTCCGGCTAGAGATTTTGTTCAATGAAACGAGACAATTTCAGAAATTTAGCTGGAAACGTGATTATGAATTAACGACAACTAAGATTAATTATAATAATTATAATATGAATGATATTTTGATCATAAAGATGTTTTTAATTGACTGATAATACAATAATCAGAATGATATGATGATAATACTGATAACTGAATGAATTTAAATTTAACATATTAATAATATTTAAATGAAATGAATTGTACTGTACCGGAGTAGACTTGAAGATAGGCCTCCCTGAAGTTGAAACCGATACTGTTGGTAGCTACGCAGACGTAGGTGCCCGTATCGTCGCTAGTGACTTCACTGAGGACCAATTTATCCAAATAGGATCCGTCATCTGCCAGGACGGCTGGCTTGCCAGGATGCAGGACGCGATAACGCCATCCGTCCACCTATATTAGCCGCGGACGAGATGAAAAGGATTTTTTGCTTTAAAAAGACGGGGGAAAAAAATAATGACATCTTAGATACATAGGAAGATAGATAGATAGATAGATAGATAAACAGATAGATATACGATGGAAATGTTGATAGGTAGATTGATACAGAGACACTTAGTTAGATATAGATGGATAGACAGATAGATAAATAGATAGATAGACAGTTCGATAAACAGATAGATAGACAGACGGATAAAAAGATAGATAGGCACAGACAGATAGATGGATAGGTAGATCAGTGGCGTGCCGAGGGACTTTGGGGCCCTGGGCGAAACCCATGATTCTTGGGAGCTGAAGGCCCAGCTAGAGGCCTTTCTGGGCCCCTCGGACAGCAAAAATGGGCCCCTAGCTCGACCTGGGCCCTGGGCAGCTGCCCCACTTTGCCCTCCCCTTGGCACGCCACTGAGGTAGATAGATATATATATATATACAGATAAATAAATAGATAGGTATATGATGGAAATGTTGATAGGTAGATCGAACAGACAGACAGACAGTCAAGAGATAAATATATAGATATATGATAGAGACGTTGATAGACACAGACAGACAGATAGATAGCTAGATAGTACGCAGATGGGATAGTTAGACTGGATGGATTCTGGCCAGTGACAGTCTTTTGGAAACGAGTCAATCCCCCCTTTGTTGATTCTTTTTCAATATTCGTTTTACTTTGTTAATTTTTTATTGAATTAATTTAATTGTAATTATCGTAATTAACGTAAACTTTTCGAGAATATATTTCACCCAGATTTTTTGTCTTTAACAACACAGAGCAAAAAAGAAAATCTTCAAAGGCGGTTTTTGGCTGTTGGAAAAATTTTAAAAAAAGAAGAAAGAGAAAACAGGAATCGCCTCAAATAACTGACAGGATCGTTCAAAATAATTTGACAGGAAAAATGTCGGAGCGTGTAACTCACATTATGGATTACAACACGCCGCGTGCCAAAAATACCGCAGCAGGATTTTTTTATTTTATTTTATTTCATTTATTTATTTATTTATTTATTTATTTATTTATTTTTCAAAGAAGGCGGTTGTGCAACTGTGAACTGATCCTTCTTAATTTATTCTCATTTTTAATATAATTTTTTTAATTTTTTTTTTGTCTTTTTAGTTTTTAGCTGCTGGAATATTTGTGTGGTCATATTTATATACCTGGATGAATCCATCATGGTTGACATGGGAGTTATATGGAGTTATCCTCTCGATGCGCTTTAACCACTGCAGGAATGGAGTATCATCGCTAATGACACGGCACTGCAGTCGAGCCACGGATCCTTCCATTAGAGTCAGGTTCTGCGGATTGGATCCGACAAACTGGGGCTTCTTCGAAGAACGATCTTTTTTATAAAAAAACAAAATTCAAACGGTTAGTTCGGTTTTTTTAATTGGAATTTATTCAATACATTTTGACGGATTTTTAATTAGAGAAAGATTAAAGTTAAATTGGATCATTAACTATGGATTCAGCTGTCATTCATTTGGTATTTTAAGTTACAATGGCGTTTAAAGTAATTGGATTTAACTATAGGTTAATCAGTCGCTTATTTATAAGTCGATTTAGCCTAAATGCAATCCAATAAAGATAATTAGGATACCCTAGGATCGTTTTGACTTGAACGATGACGTTTGTAAAGAAGCCCTTAATCACTCTATGGTATCGAATTTAGATAGATAGGCAGACAGATAGATAGACAGATAGGTGAATAAACGGATAGATGGATAGATAGATAGATGGGCGATGGATAGATTGATAGGTAGAAGTATACAGACAGGTAGAGAGTTAGATAGATAGATAGATAACTAGGTGGAGAGATGGATAAATAGACAGACGGATGGTGGATAGACTGGTAGGTAGATAGAAAGACAGACAGATAGTTAGACGGATGGATAGATAGATAGCTGAACAGATGGATGGAGGATAGATTGATGGGTAGATAGTAGACAGATACCAGACAGACAGATAGCTGGATAGTTAGACGGATAGTTAGATAGATATTAGATAGATGGATGGAGGATAGATTGATAGGTAGCTAGTAGATTGATAGATGGACACAAAGATAGATTGATAGATTATATAGGTTATGGTTGATAGGTTATGAAGACAGACAGACGGACGGATGATAGACGGATTTGATAGGTAGACAGCTACCGACAGTCAGATAGCTAAATAGTTAGACGACGTATAGATAGATAGATAATTAGATAGATAGATGGAGGATAGATTGATAGGTAGTTAGATATAGACAGATTGATAGGTAGACAGCTACCGACAGACAGATGGATATAGCTAGATAGTTAGATGAATAGATAGATTGATAGACGGATAGATAGACAGACAGACAGATGGATGATGGATAGAATGATAGGTAGATACGTACAGTCAGACATAAAGCTAGAACGTTAGATGGATAGATGGATAAATAGATAGATGGATATAGATAGATAGTAGATAGATACATGGATAGATGGACAGATAGAGAGAGATAGAGATAAATAAAAAAAGTACCCAGGACTTCCACGATGAAAGTAGCATTTATTGTTCCGTATTTGTTGATCGCTTTGCACATGTAAGTTCCGGAATCCTCCGGACGTGCACCGTCCAGCTGCAAGATGGATCGACTGTTTCTTCTCTCGTCGATTTCTTTGTTATTCTATTTGAGATGAAAAAAAAACTCAACTTAATATAATTAGACTTAATTAAAGTTACTATGCAATTATCTCCAAAAAACTTGAATATAAATATATTAATTCTAGATCGAATTAACTAATATGAATTAACTGAATTCATAAAAAATAAACCTTGATTTTAATTAACTAATATAAGACTAAATTTAATTATTTTTATATTTTATATTGTCATTATTATTATGATTACAACATTAAAGCAAAGGGGTAAATTATGCCATTAAACTGAAACCAATCAAATTCAACCTTGAACCAGATGATTTGTGGTTCGGGATTTCCCTGAGCCGCACATCGCAATCGTAAAGGACTGTCCACGGCAATTTGGATTAATCCGCCAGGGGATCTGGTAACGTCGGTGAATTCCGGTCTGGATCCGCTTAACGGCTCAAAGTAATCGGAATCGCCCGTTTTGATGACTTCCGGTGCGAAAGTCGTGCTGGCGTTGGGATCTGCGTTTAGAAATCGTAAAAAGAGAGAAAAAAATTATTAATTAGACCGTTTCCCCGACTCCGTCGTAAGTTGTAAAACTGGACTTGCTATACTTTAGCCTTTTACGACTTAAAATTATTTCTTTATTATTACTGAATTATTTTAATTATTATTTTTTTCTCAAAACTTGAATTGATGTGTGTGGTTTGTATATATAAAAAGGCAGGCATGCAAGCGTTAAATTCGTTTTGATATTGCTCGTGAAATGGACTGGCTCTATGGCCCGCCGTGTTGCGTTTGTGTGACCCGTGTGACCCGGTCGAGTGTCGGGTTGGTGAAGCGCTTGAAAAACGCGTGAATGTATTAATTTTGGTTTAATTTATCGAGTTCTGTTCAAAAGTTAATGTTCAATATACGAGTAACGTTGTTGAATTTAGTTATGTTAGTTTGAATGGCAGTTAGTTTAATTGTAATTAAGCTATAGCATTGATAAGGCGGAATTAGGTTGATTGAAAAAAGATATATAGATAGATACTTGGGTCCACGGATAGGAAGATAGACAGATAGATGGATAGATAGATGGATAGCTAAATAGGTAGATACTTGGGTCAATGGATAGAAAGATAGGTAGATAGATAAATAGACAGATACATAGATAGTTAGATAGATGGGCGAATATTTTGATAAGATAGTAATGATGGTAAGTTGAACTGCAGTATTATCATTAAAGTATAGCTTAGAATTAGGTTGATTGAAAAAAATAGATAGCTAGATAGATACTTGGTTCAACGGATAGAAAGATAGGTAGATAGGACAGATAGGTAGATGATAGATAGTTGGATAGATGGGTGAATAATTTGATAAGATAATAGTGATGATGTAATTTGAACTACAGTAAGATTAAACTATGACATTCGTAAGACAGAGCAACTCTGGTAGAAAGAAAGATAGATGGGTAGGTAGATAGACAGATACTCGGATCGATGGATAGAAAGATAAATAGAAGGGTAGATAGAGGATAGGAAGAAAGATGGATAAATTGATAGATGCATGAATAACTAGATAGACGGTTTGATAGACAGGTTTGGTAGGTAGGTAGACTGATAATAGGTAGTTGGATAGTTCGATAAATAGATAAACGTATAAACTGCAAGATACAGGTAGACAGACAGATGGAAAGAAACAAAGATAGATAGGTTGATAGGTAGATGGGTAGATTAAGGCATGATAGATAGATAGATAGGTACCTAGGACAGGGATACAGACAGTTAACTGGGTAAGTAGATATAATAACTAAGATAAGAAGTAGATAATACAGGTGAGCAGTTTATTATGAGGTAGATAGATAGCTAGTTAGGTAGACAGTTAGCTGCACTCAGATAAACAGATAGATACACTCCTCAAACTAACAATCTGATCACACTTTACGCTCCATTAACATTATGAAACCTCAACATTCAACTCTACATCAACTATAATTATAAAATTAACCACACAATTAAAGTCCTTCATTATTTGGGATGTAGCTGTTATCTGTCATATTTAATCACCGATTGGACACACACGCTATCCTTAGTTCTATCCTGACAGATAGAATTTACGATTTTTTTCCTCTCTCTCTCTTTCTCTCATTCGATTCGTTTAAAGGGCAGTTGCCAACCAACCCAAAACTGATGCCAATTTGGCGAAGAAAGCCGGTTGCATCTCTTCTCTACTGGATCTTGGCTTTCATGTATAGAGCGAGAGAGATAGCAAGAATCTCGTGCTCGTAAGCTATATACTGGTCGGGGTTTTACGAGGCATAACAAAAATATGGCAACGGACACTGCTGCGGTCATCTCGATAAAAACAGATCCCGATAAAAAAAAAATGAATAGAGAGCTAGATGGATAGACGGATAGAGAGATAGCTAGATAGTTGGATGATATAAAAAGATAGTTAGATGAATAGATAGTTAGATGGGTAGATAGACAGATGGATAGATAGACGGATAGTTAGATAGCTAGATGAATTAGATAGATAGAAAGATGGACAGACAGATTAGCTATAGTTAAGCTAACTATAGGCCTTAGGCCTTGGCCGAGCTGTAAAATACAAATACAAATACAAGGCTATAGTTAGATATGGATAGATAGTTAGATGAATAGATAGTTAGATGGGTAGATAGACAGATGGATAGGTAGATAGATAGATAGATAGATAGATAGATAGATAGATAGATAGATAGACAGATAGACATATAAGCTATAGTTAAGCTAAAGGCTATATAGTTAGATGGAGATAGTTAGATGGATAGATAGACAGATGGATGGATAAATAGATAGACAGTTAGATAGTTAGATGAGATAGATAGACATACATAGATATAGATATAGATAGATGGACAGATATGTTATTGTTAAGCTATGGCATAGTTAGATGGATAGATAGATGGATGAATAGACAGATAGATGGATGGATGATTGATAGATCGATAGGCAGATAGTGTGGTATTCAACTTACAATTATATAAAACTCTGTAATGACAGATATCGGTACATAGCGCAGAGGAAAGACAGACTAGAATCGATTTAAATTAAACCTATGATTTTCCAAACTTAACTAACACTGATATAAATTAAACTTGCAATTATACATAACTGAAATACCATACCACACAAGTCAGAAATAAAATCTCAACTCTGTAATTAAATTTCCGTCGATATAGATAAAATCATATCAATTACATTTAAAAGCCTATAAGCTAACATTAGAATTATGTATAAAAACTTATCATGATATTAATATTAAAACTGCATTATAAAATAACATCAAACTTAAAAGTCTAAATAAATAAATAAATCAGTAAATAAGAGAGTTTAAAAATAGGTACGAGTTGAACTAGGAGGGATTTAAAGAAGCCAGCAGACGTACAGGGGATTAAGGTTTCCTGATCCCGCGAGCTCGAGGATTTTTGCTGCTCCTGTCATTTTGACCCGGTAACTTTATGATATATAAGACCCTTAAGCCTTCCAAGGGGTTAGTAACCTATTTTAATTTTATTATTATTATTATTATGGAGACGTTTACCGAGCCCGTTTCGGTCGAAAGCCTCATTTAAGGGAGATTAGAGGTTTTTGGACTCCAGTCAACCGCAGAGGGAGTTTTGGAGAAAAAAGAAGGAAGAAGAAGAAGAAAAATCGATGTATTTAGCAGAGAAATGATTTTTTCAATCCTTGATTGATTTATCTGAGCGTTGGGTCGTTAAAAAAGAATTTAACGGGTCCCTGGAGGAAGCCATTATAAAGATATTACGACGAGGATTTTTCCTGCCGGATTTCTCGTGTGGCAAAGTATTATTTAATGTGATTATACGGCGTGGGTTGGAGCGAGCGCTGTGAACTTGACAGTAGGTTTGTCAAATTGTTTGTTTGTTTAATTTGGTTGTTTGTTTGTTAGTTAGTTTAGTGTGTTTCATTAGTTTGCTGGTTTGATTGTTAGGTTGGTTGGTTGGTTGACTGGTTTGGTTGTTTGATTCTTTCTTAGGTTGTTTGTTGGGTTTGATTGTTTGACGGGTTTGATTAATAGGTTGCTTGGTTGGTTGGTTCGGTTGTTTGATTGTCTCTTAGGTTGTTTGTTGGGTTTGATCAATAGGTTGCTTGGTTGATTGGTTTGGTTGTTTGATTGTCTCTTAGGTTGTTGGTTGGGTTTTGTTGTTCGGTTGGTTGTTTGTTTGGTTTGGTTATTTGGTTAGATGGTTGATTGGTTTGTTTGTTTGTCGGGTTTGATTAATATGTTGGTTGTTGTTTGAATTGGTTGTTTGATTGTTTCTACATTTGTTTGTTGGGTTCGGTTATTTGGTTGGTTGGTTGGTTGGTTGACTGGTTTGGTTGTTTGTTGGGTTTGATTATTCGGTTTGCTTTTTCTTTCTGAGATTTGTTTGTTTAATTCTACACTTTGTTCGTTTGCTTGTTTCTACAATTTGTTTGTTTTGTTCTACTGTTTGTTTGTTTGTCTCTACAAATTTGTTTGTTTGTTTCTCCTGTTCGTTTGTTTATTACACCTTATACTTATTTGTAAACCCTGCCATAGACGTTTAATACATTTGCTTGTTCGTCCCATTATACGCATTTGCCAGTTTGTTCGTTTATGTGTTTGTTTGAGAGGTTTACTTACCAACAACAATGACATGAAAAGAGATCTGCACAGATCCGAATCCGTTGACTCCTTTGCAAGTAAACAGGCCGGAATCATCAAGAATCAAATCCTTGATTCTCAAACCGTGGCTGGTTTTCTTGTAGCGCTCCCATCCGGGCGCTATACTCTCATCATCCTGCAATTCATCAACATATATCATTCAGTGTATACTTAATATTATTTAACATAATAGCATTTAACATTAAGCAATATATTTATAATATAACGATATTATCACTTTCCACACACGACATTAACATATATGAACAGGACAGTAAAAGAGTTAATTGGTGCTAATTTAAGTTGATGTTTACCTTGTACCACTCGATGATAGGAGGAGGCACCGCTTGAATGGGACACTCGAGCTTAATTGTTTCGCCCAGTCGAAACGTCTGACGATCTTCAACTGTTCCACTTATGTGAGGAGGACCTAATTTTACAAGCAAAATATTGACTCGCTGGCTTCAACACGCACTTGTTTCCCAATCTCTTGGCAAATATACAAACTCTTATATATTCAAATTGAGTAATTGCTATGTAATATAACCCGTGAAGCATAAACCTATACACAGGTAAATAGGTAATAAGCCGATGTTTTAGACATTCGTCGCTAGATGTCGTTGGTATCTGGAATAAACGCTAATTGGCAAATGCCGAGGGTATTTTAACGATGTGATGGTATCACGACGTTATCATATTGGATAGTTGACACCTCTCTCTGTGAAGTTGAAACCGTCGACGTAATGTACTGGCTGCCTATCTATCCGTCTATCTACCTGTACCTACCTATCTACCTAGACCTACCTAACAATCTATCTATCTATCCATCTATCTAAATATCTACCTATCTACCTACCTATCTCTGCCTATCTTTCTATCTATTTGTCTGTCTATGTAGCCAACTAACTATACGTCAATCTATAATTTGTCTATCTAGTTGTCTCCTTATCAGATAACCTATCGGTCTGTCTGACTATTTCCATACCTAATTGAACCATCTGTCTGTCTACCTACCTAATGTATCCATCTATCAATTTATACATTCAACTATCTGTCTATTTACCTACCTATGTCTATCTATCTGTCCATCTATCATGAAACTATTTGTCTATCTTTTTAATCTATCTATCTATCTATCTATCCGTCTGTTAATATATTATTTCCATGTCATATTGCATTTAATCTGAACTTGAGTGTACAGCTAGACATAATGGAGAAACTGAAATCGTGTCGTTTCTCGAGAAACTTGACAGATGTTTGTTTGAATTTAATCAAATCCTTCCTTCTCTGTCGAGGGGGATTCACTGTATACACCACCGAGTTTTTCTCGTCTTGCATATATGAGGATTCTATTTTCGTTTCCCCGAAGTACAACTTTGGAATTTCTTCTTTTTTTCCAGCCAGTTTTGTTGCCTTTGAGTGTGTGTGTGTGTGTGTGTGTGTGTGTGTGTGTGTGTGTCCCATGATTTTTTTCACACCAAACTATCTTGTTGGTTGACTTGTCTCGCAAAGAAGAGAAGCAAACTTGTAAAAGTCGTCGCAAGACAGAAAAGTTGAAATTGGTTGACACGAGAGAGCCAAAGAAAAATTTGAATAAAAAAGGTGAGAAATCCAATATTCAAGTCGTTCTATTACGACAAGTTTCGGTGAAAAAAGCAGAAGTTTTGCAACTTTGTATACAATGTACACACACGTATAGCTTACGTTCTTACACATATAAACTATTATGTAGATCTATAACTTCATAGTTCTGTATAATATAATAGATATAATAAACGTATCACGTCTGAATGTAACATCGATACACTAATACATCCTACACATACAATATCATTCATATCACTGAAGTATACTATCGATTATAACCATAGTTCAATTACGTAATAACATATCTTATTACCTATAGTGCACACGGTATGCTTAATACCATACTCCAGTACACATGTAAGCCTACTCCAGTTCAAAAGGTTCTCTTATTGATTTTCGGGTATCGTTTTAAGAGGGCTGGTGTTGTTTGTTAGATTTCACGCTTCCGCCATATCCTCGAGGGGGGGGGTTAAAAAGAGAGAAAAGACAATCTAAAAGGGGCCCTTTGTTGTGTTGCGATGCCACACACTCCAATCGTTTTCATGCGGTTATATACATGACGACCAAACGGAATATATGGCGGCTTAATGTGATTCCACCCCGTGTCTTTTATCTCGGCACCATCTTCCATCATGTGAGTAAAGTGCTCTGCTCCATCATTTCTTATCAACTTCTTTTGTGCGCTGAGATGTCTTTATTCCAAGGGAACGCCTATCTCTTCCACCCGGGTATATATAGAACGATCATCGCGCGGTTTCATTGCGGAATTTGATCGACTTCTACTTGGTATTCAAGTTTACTGGTTTAAATCTGGACTCGTAACAATAGTTAATGAATGTAGCATGCATGTGACGATATTAGAGTTCAATGTTGGGTAGTCTTTACCTTATCTTAGCAAGTTTAACAAGTCATAGACACGTAAGTCTTATCTGTCTATCTACCTTTTCATCTATCAATCACCTACCTACCTACCCGTTTACCTACCTATCTTTCTATGCATGTGTTTGTCTCTCTATTTATCTATCTCCCTACCTGCCCATCCTACCTACCCATATCTATCTATCTATACTATCTAACTATCTACCTTTTTACATATCAATTGCCTACCTACCTACTTATCTACCTATCTATGTTTATCCGCCTATCTATTTGTCTATTTCTCTATATATCTAACTACCTACCTGCCTAATCTATCTTTCTACCTTAGCCACCTACCTATCTATCTGTCTATCCGTTAGTCCTGTACAAAACAGTTACAATGAAGCATTTTGGAGAAATTTCAGCCCCTCTGGCTTGTGTTGCTCTAAGGATTCGTACAAGGGGGGGAGTAAAAGAGGATTCCCCGGCAGATCGCGTAGTGGGACGGAACATTTTAAGATTCTTATCGGTTCTCCATCATCTTTTTCTCCCTCAAAACTATTGTCTCTCCTGAAGCTTTGCAAGAAAGACAGACAGAGAAGGTAGAGTGGAGCAGAAGATGGAAAACCGCGAAGAAAAAAAGCTTTCCGAAGAAATAGCAGGCAGCAGATTGGCAACCCTTTCACGTCGTCGGATTATCGCTCGTTAAGCACCAATTTGTAGAAGCAGATTCTTCCGCCCATTTCATTTTCTCCGGGGGTTAGCAACTCGTCAAAATCGTGTTATTTCCGAAATTATTCCAGTAATTTAACGTTTGATGTAATGAACTATTCTCGGCTTTTATCAAAACAAATGGTGAAATTCAATTCATAAAATCACGAATGATTCTGTTCAGATTCCTCTTCAAGATTCACATTCAAAGATTCTTCAATGAATGAAGCCTTTTTCAGTAGAACTCAAGCCCCCTCTCTCCTTTCAAAAATATAATCCGCTACTTCCCATTTCTGTTCACCTAGTGACCACCTTTGACAAACCTGTCAAAAGCTGCCATTATTTACTTTCCTAAAACCACCCTCGTTAAGTATATGGAGCGGGAGTGCAAGTCTATTGTCTGCCCCCAACCACTTCAAAACGACGGGGTTTCCAACTTGGAAGAGTCCCATTTGTTGCTATAAGTGGCGAACATAAGCAAACAAGTCGACGACTTTAAACTCAATACCCAGACTTATATTTATATATATTAAGATATATCACTTGTTTATTGTTATAATACACATATATGCATAAATATGACTCTATTGTACATAAGGTTTTCCTATTCAATGAAAATAGCATGAGAAAAATTTTAATTTACAATCGACAAAACAAGAAATGGTTTACTGCTTATTACCAATGTGTGGATACGATAGATAGATAGATAGATAGATAGAGAGAGAGATAAATAGATAGTTTACAGGTATCGAAGAAAGGACAAAGGATTGATGAACAACATGTCGCCCGTTGTCAACAGATACGAGCTTCGAGAACCGGCCGCTAGGGGCGTGCCCCAATCGGATTAGATTTCAGTTTTGCAGGTTCTAGTGCAGATATAGACCGGTAGATAGACAGATAGATAGACAGATAGAAATATAGTTTTACATAAAATATAGGATATGCATAGGACAACTATCAAATGTAGGAAAGTGGACAAAAGGGTTTGTGGAACAACATGGCGCCCGTTCTGAACAGTTACGGATAACTTCGAGAACCGGCCGCTAGGGTGCGCCCCAATCAGACAAGTTTACGACTTTTCAGTTTTCAGTGAATCTTATGGCGCAGTTTGCACAGTGTCGATTGATTCCTCTCGCGCGCCCTTTGCTGATATCCTCTTTTTTCTGTTTTTGAAAAAGACTGTCGGGGCTTTTGCGCAAGATGAATAGAAGTGCCATGATTCAGGACACTAATGATGCCCTCAGGGCCTGATTAGGAGAAGCTGCATCAATGTAATTAAATGCCACCGCTCGTAGAGTGAAAACTTCACTCGAATTACGCAGAGTCTGTGTATGAGCTTCCGTAGCTCGCAAGTATGTTGATGGGGACCGAGTTTCACCCGACAAGATGGAAGTTGAACTTTTAACTTGATAGTCAATTTGCTAAGCAAACTACGAAGTATGCTAGTAGTAGTTTCACGACATACTTCTAGACCTAGAAAATCGGTTTTTGTGAACAAGATTTGGTTCGATAGTTCGATAGATGGACAAATAGATAGACAGAATAATAAGCAATTAATAAAGTAAATAAAAGCAATGTATAACTATATAAACAACATATAACTATGTGGGAAAAACGGTTAGCGATAGATTACAACTGAACTGCTAATCCAAAATTTACTTTAGTAACATTGTTATTTACCTAAATTGAAGTTCTACACGTTTCTTATAGACAAAGTTTTTCAAATAAGATTTGTTTAAATCTAATTCAATTTTCTAGACAGTACGGCTTCTTTAACTGTTTACAGGGAATGAAAGACGAGAGGCTGTTTTATGGTACAGCGCGTTGATTGTGCTACATTCAAGTATAAGACCGTCAGGGAAGCCATCCAAACCCCAAGGGATATGTCCATC
Organism: Leptestheria dahalacensis; assembly: GCA_022114935.1. NCBI lineage: Eukaryota > Metazoa > Arthropoda > Branchiopoda > Diplostraca > Leptestheriidae > Leptestheria > Leptestheria dahalacensis. The sequence continues at coordinate 10,020 of JAIQCU010000621.1, read as the reverse complement.
ACCCCATGCAAAATTCACATCAAATTTTGAGTTCTGTTATACTCGTTCTTTGACTTGCGGGGTTTCAGTATAATTTTCAGTATGCTTCTGCTGCTGCTGAAGAAATCAGATTCAGTACGATGAAGCATTGCACAGCAGCATTTCAGACTTGCGTTCAACAGCAAGAAATATGTTCAACACAGCAGGAGCATATGATTCAGTATAGGAAACGACTGCTGAATTTTGCAATGGGTATCCATCCATCTAGCTACATGCATTTGCCTATCTATCTATCTACCTATCTATCGATCTGTCTATCCATCAATTCAGCTATTATGTCCAACTTTCTATCTATCTTATCTAGCGGTCTGTTTTTCTGTTTCTCTGCCTCTTCAGTCTGTCTATCTGCCTATCTATCTAGCCATATGTCTACCTATCTATCTGTCTATCTTCGTTGTATCTCCCCTATCTAGTTTAGCGAACTAACTATCTGTCTATCTATCTATCTGTTTATCTATCTATCTATCTATCTATCTATTTATCTATCTATCTATCTATCTAACTATCTATCTATCTAATTATCTATCTAACTATCTATCTATCTATATATCCTACCTATCTACCTTTATGTCCTATCTGTCTATTTTTTTCTTTCTGTCTACCCATCTATCTATCTACGGTACCCAGTTTGGCACATCAGCGACCAAGTGACTGCTCGGCGAGGAAGAAAAAGCGAATCGTTTTTCAAGATGGTCGACTTTTTGAAAAATGTTCCAGAACCATGGTGTCCCCTTTCTCTGGGGTTTTTCGTCAATTAGCGCGTCAACAGAATCGTTAGCACACACACACACACAGTCATCACACACAAACACAGACACACAGACACACACACGCATACAACGGCGACCCGAAGTCTCGTTTCCGCCCCAGTATAGTCACAACACACTCGGAGCAGAAGATCGACCATCGGAAGCAATTTCCAACTCAATGTATCATAAAAAGCTTTTGTGAGAAATACTGCCTCCTCCCTCTAAAGAGTCATGCTGAGAAAACACATTTATCATGATTTTTGGCCCCTTCGAATTTCATGCTATGTATATAACTTCCTAACATCTCCGATTCCTTAACATGCACTCGGTTATTAGCTCAAGACGAATCGGTTTAGTTCACATCATTGTAACTAGCTGGTTCAGTTTAGTGCGGGGTGTTGGATCGAGTCCAAGTTGAAACGGTAGAAAAGTGATAATGTGACGGTAATTCATTGATACGATGTCATTTATCCTATGTGCTATAACTCCTGTAAATGACAGATTGTGTAAATCAGACTGAACGGTTGTTTTCAGTTGACGTCTAATTGACGAACTGTCACCTACTACTTAAGGACATCAACTAGCGAGCCACCACACATGTCGAATACCTGTACCTTAACCGGTCAATAAAACGAATCCATCCCGCGGTATATTACATCACCGTAATGAGATTTAGCCAAACGTCATTTAAGTTAATTGCTTGTAACTCCCGTACTTACAGAGATATAGCGACGCAAAAAATATCCAGTACAGAACTACGAGTACTTAATTCACTGGCAGAATTTCGTTGCAATCGGTTGATTAGTCTCGCCGAAATAAAATCCTAAATATTATACAATAGTTCCCCGCCATATCAGAGAACCCTTTTACTGTTAATGCTCCTAGACTGTAGACGGCCAATGGGTCTGGTTGAATGCAGCAGAAAGCGCACCAATCTGACCTAAATGGCAAATAAGCAGCAGCAGGGATCCTCCTTGTTAAGTCTTGACGAGCTGGGCAATAAAACAAGTAGGATCGCTGCAGCCGAGGCGATTCGACGCAGCGCAAAACTCGTGTACTCCCGCAATGGTGTCGTTTCAGAGACGCTTCACTGATCTCGTTTCTCTTGCTGCAGGGGGTCGGCAACCCTTCACTGAATTCTAGATAAAACCTAGGTTCTATTTTATCGACTTTAACTTCAATCACTAATTACGTTTACTGTAATGTGGGGAAAAGCTGGAAATTTCTATGATATGATATCAATTTAAGTTCTAGATTCAGTTTTTTCCGAGTTAGAAGGAAGACATGGAGCGTTGTGAACCCCTCTGCTTCCCAACTAGATCCCAAGCTGCAATATAATCAAGTGGAACTGCTGTATAAAAAGCTACCTATTGCAGACGTGTAACTTCTTAAATCCCCCCCTGTCGTAAAAAAAGAGGAAAAAAAAGAAAATCTAAACGATACGGTCGTTTGCCCACGACTGGTATTAACAGTAACAGCAGCGGCTTTTATTTAACTTTAATTTTTTTCACCGCTTTATAGACATAGGCATTTTAAGATGATAAGTTCAACTGAGAGCGTGTAACCCTGTCCCGATATAGTATAAACAGGTAGGTATAGGGATACAGATAGTTGGATAGATAAGTAGATAGGTAGCTCTTAGGTAGATAGATATAGGCATATGGATAGCTAGATAGTTAGATAGGTATAGGTAGGTAGATAGAAAGACAGTTAGACAAATAGATTGATAGATATAGGCAGATCGATAGCTAGATAGTTAGATAGGCAGATAGGCATAGGTAGATAGATAGAAAGATAGTTAGACAAATAGATTGACAGATATAGGCAGATCGATAGCTAGATAGTTAGATAGACAGATAGGCAGATAGGTGTAGGTAGATAGGTAGACAGACAGTTAGACTAATAGATTGACAGGTATATATACATAGATAGATAGAAAGAAACATAAAGTTAAAGACATACGGTAGATAGCTAGATAAATAGGCAGAGGGATAGGAAGATAGACAGATAGACAGCCAGCTAGATATGTAGACAGATAGATTGATAGATAATTAGATATAAAGTTATATATGGAACACATAGAAAATAAGTAACGTTATGTAGGCAGATTAATAACAAGCTAGTTAGATAGATAAATAGATAGATAAATAGATAGATAGATAGATAGATAGATAGATATGAAAACCACGTAATCATCGTCCACAGATTATACAGTCATACGCAATCCTATTCAAATCCCTTCTATGCTGATAAAAATCCATATAGATAAATGTTAGGTAGATTCATAATTTGTTCTCTAACCATCTTTTCCCCCTCTGAACAGGTTAACAAACATTTATATTAATTAAGTTTTACTAATCAATAATCTAAGGGGCGCTGGGATATAAGACAGGTCGATCGTTTTAAAATTAACATTTGGAAAGAAAAAAATGGTCTTAAAAACTCGTCAGTGATGTTTGTTGTAAGGAAATGTTGACGGGAATGTTATATTTACACACGGATTGTCCGTTTGCTTTGGCTGCGGACGCACAAGAGAGCAAGTCAGCTGTCAATTCACGCCATGCAATCCCCCGTGCTGCGAGTACGTGCACGGGTCCGTGACTTTTCAACGTCACTTTTGACGTTGCCCTATCTATCTCTCTTTCACTATTCATCCTTTTTAATTGAACGCACCAATTTAATTTAGATCAGTCAAGCAACGCAGTGCAAGTCCATTAACTTACTAGTAATATTATTCACATTAATCAAGGAGAAGATTTGATTAGTTAATTCCATCCTAAATTGATACTTCATTACTTGATTCATATATCAACTATCATTCAAGATCATTTAATAAAGTCGGTCATTGAAACCTATTGATATAATTGACACGATTAATTACAAAATGAATCAAATTAATTTTTTTTCAAATCGATAAATAATTACATTAATTAATATACTATGTGCAATATTTTATCGCTAATAGCATATTCAGTAATGTTTTAACTTAACATGAACGTCAATTATGCTAATTTACAGCTAATGTAACAATGAATTCTAAATTGTAATTAATTCATTCTTAATTTCGTTTAATTTAATCGCAATTAATGCACATGATAAACCTTAATTCAATTAATTTTCTTTAACCTGTAATATATTCCATTCATTATAAATCTTATAAAATTACTACAATTGAAATTAATTTTGATAATTATTTCGGGTAAAGACACTGGGGTGAATTTTAAAAACCCTGTTTACTTTCCCGAGGTTTGTTGTATAATAATCCTTGCGGGTTTGTCTAATTTTAGTTTGTGTAAAAGCTCACAGGGCGATTAATCTGTTGTCACTTCATTAGAAGAGGCGAGTCCACAGCAGCAGGGACTTGTAACATGTTGATATTCTGGGCCGTCATCGAAATCATCAAAATGTTATTCCCCACCGAAAACTTTTGCCCGCAAATGACCGAAATAGACGAACCAAAACAAACCACACACACACATACAGTACACACACTTACACACACCTACACACACACGCCCCCGCCTGTGGTGTTTAGTTTAACACACGGACATCCCTATCAAGATATTTTCAGCCAAAATGCAAGTTTATTATAATGTCTGAATTTATTTAAATTTAATTACTACTTTATTACCTTAATTATACCTGTTTGTTTAATTTTATTGGTTTGTTTTATTTGTTGATGTTTAATCTGGAAATCTTATCGGGTAAGGGAAAGATGGCAATTTGATGGCACACAGCGAATTGGCACTTCTTAATTAATAGTCGACCTATCTATCTACTCTAACTTTCTATCTGTCTGTCTGTCCATCTGCCTATCTATCTACCTATCCGTCTATCTACCTATCTGTTTACCTATCTATCTATCCATCTAGCTACCTATCGGTCTATGAATCCATTTATCTCTCTACAATCTACCCATATCTATCTGCCAATGTACCTATCTATCTACCTACTGATCTATCTATCTATCTACCTACCGATCTATCTATCTATCTATCTGTCTGTCCCTCTGCCTATCTTTCTACCTATCCGTCTTTTCTGTTTACCTATCTGCCTATCCATTTAACTACCTACCGGTCTGTGAATCTGTCTATCTCTCTACCTATTACTCTACCCATCTATCTGCCTATTAACCTATCTATCTACCTACCGATCTATCTATCTATCTATCCATCCATCCATCAAATAAATATAATTATCGACCTGTCTTCACTCATACACCTAATTCCTAAAAAAACGTATCCAATTATTTTACTATCTTATAAAAACTGTTACTTAGTTATAATGAAGAAGTCACACTTGTATGGTTTCCATCTCAACAATAAAACGGGTTAAAGCGCCAAGAGACGAGAAAAAAAAAGAACCGCCAAATGGCGAAGCTTTAAAGAGGGCAACACTTTGGAGACGAGCCTCGGAGTTTGCCAATGTTCATACAAACACTTGGGTCGCTCAGTATATAAATTCCACTCGGCTCAAGTCAAACACACACACACCACCACCACCACCAAAGTGCACTGAAATAGACGCACTACACCAACGGGTTCGCTACTCGGGACTAGATCGACTTGTTTCGAGTCTTTAATTGTAATCTAATATTTTGGAATTTAAACACATTTATATCTATTTAGTAACGTAATTAATTAATAAATTTATTTTTATAATTTCAACAGATATAATTTTATAAGTAAATTAAGTCACTATATCGAAGAATACAATCATACCGAAATGAACTTCTAGTACATAATAATGTAATTATAATAATTATAATAATAATAATAATATAAAATGGATTCAATCTAAAAGTCCATTGGTTATCGAGACGGAGACCGAATGATAACATTCAAATATAATCATAATTGTAAAATAGCGTATTGGCAGTTAATTACTATGAAAGTTATATTACCCTGCAAAGTTCTGTTCAGTTTCACAACCTCTTATTTATCGATTTAAATGACACAATATATCGATAAGAACCTCAGATTTCGATATCGATTTCCTTACCGATATTCTAAATCCTCCGATACTATATATAAAGGCCGAATAGCATCGATGTAAGGAACACTCCCATATCGATATCGATATATCAGACAATCCTGATCAACATCAGTCGAATGTATACCAACACGAGAAAGTCATATCTACCAGACCATTGTTATATTAAACACACTTATTTTGCGATAAACATCTCTCATGAAGACGATATATCATAACAGTAACTTGGTAAAATGTCATATCATTATATCGCTTTTAATTATTAGAATTTACTGTATACAGAACAGTCAACTATAAGATAACATAATCGATACTATGAACCAATAACACGATACTGAGACGTCGTTGTTCGTGTTACGCTTGAATGACTTTCTAACATGTCAGAAACCAGTCAAAATCACGTCAATGAACAGACTCACTATTTCTCATACGTTCAAATTCTCTAAACGTAATCATATTTCAATGTCTCTTATAGAGATTTTAGTTAAATTATTAGGACATCATAAAAGATTATATCTATCAAATTTCCATTTCAATAAACCAATAAAAAAATACTTAAATCTTATTTCTAAAAAAAAAAGGTTGAAATGGATACCTCTGATGCCGGAATCGGCGAGTGCTGAACCAACGAGAAGCAGGGCGAGAAAAAACAGAAGCCGAGTGCAAATGGCGCCGCAAATGGGGCTGTTGCTCGCCGCTGAAAAGCTGGTCATCATCATCTGCTTCAGAAAAGGCCAAAAACGTCACCAGATAAATATTTTCTTCTCCCTCTCTTCAACTTATGATATTACACATACGGCCCCTCGTGTGTGTGTGTGTGTATGCGTGTGTGTGTGTGTGTACCACACGTATATATACACACACTATCAAAACACACATAAGCGGGGGCCTTACAACACGTCAACAAACAATTTGAAGATGAAGAACCAACTCCTATACACCCCTTATCTATCTATCTATTTATCTATATATCTATCTATCTAACTGTCTATCTGTTTATCTATCTAACAGCGCATATTCAAAACCATGTTCAGAATGTTCAAATCAAGCTGAAATCCGGCCATTGACACATAACCTTAACAAGAGTAAAATATACGAAAATTATACTTAAATGCAGTTTAAATTATAATTAGAAATTTAAATAAAATGAAACTATAACTTTGATTTCAAAAATAGAATTGACTAAAAGATATAACATGAAAAAAATAACATTATTAAGATTAATTAAAGGTATTGGAGATTGGTCAATTCAACCGACTAATTTCCAAACATATTTGACCATCAACTGATCATCCGACTGGAATTCGCCTACATTAAATCAAAACACGTCTACTCGATAAAATATTACAAAATTAAATTACAAATAATATAGCAATAGAAATGTATTACCGTAAAATCGAAATGGTATCATTCATTCATTCATCCATTTTTTTATTCCTTCAGTAATATAAATTAATCTATGGGCAAAATAGATAGTTGAATAGACAGGTTGACAGATAGGTAGGTAGACAGATAGATAAATGGAGAGATAACTAGATAGATAGCTGGATAGATACATGGATAGATAGATAGACAGATAGATGGATGTGCAGATAGGTAGATATATAGATAGATAGATAGATAGATAGATAGATAGATAGATAGACACATAGACAGATATATAGACAGATAGATGGATAAATGCGTGGTAGATAGATAGATACGTGGGTTGACAGATCGATAGATAGACAGACAGACAGCTGGATGGATATGTAGACAGATAGATAGATAGATAGGTAGATAGATAGATAGATATATGCGCAAAATGAACAAAAACAAGACACATACATAAATTTCAAAAATAGCAAATAAAAATGATTGGATTGTTTCACACGAGTCTGTGGAAATGCAACAGCGGTGGAGCCCAATGTCCTAACGTGCGAGTTGTGTGTAAACAATAAACAGTGGTCAGTCGAAAAAGACACACTCGAGGGATTTCGATAATTGGGACTCAAACGATGCGTTACAGTGTTACTGACACTATATATCCTACGATTTTTCAATTCCATTTCGTTACGACCTGCTCGTTTTGGCCAACCGCAGGCCCGTTACATACAACCAATCATCCGCGTTATACATTCAACCGATCGTATTCCTTATAACACTGTGTAAGACGTCTTAACCTCCAATTCCTATTTAAAAATAGAACTAACTGAAGATGTGTTGATCACTGTCCTCCTATTTAAAAAAAAAATACAACTAAATTCATGCTTATTTCTTTAGGGGTGTTGAAACATGTGTTGACCACTGTTGACGTCAAAGACGTCTTAATCGCTCCCCTTCAACAAATTCATGGTATGACATACTTTTTTCAAATTTGAATTTTTTTCAGTTGGTGTTGAAAGATGTGTTGATTACTGTTGAAAATTTTTTCTGGACTGTTTTACTTTTAACTATTTATTTATTTATGGTTAATTATCATAAGTATCTTTGCATAAATTTAATTTTTTTTAAAGTTAAGGAAGATGGGAATTGAACTGTTGAGTTTCTGTGTTGCGGTCACGGAAAACTCCGACCGATCATTTTGGCCGCGAGATGCAATATTACACTGACGCCTGTACACCGACCGGGCCCAAAATCACGTTTCGCATTAGCTGATTAATCCCTCGTTTTTTTTCAATCGGAATAATATTAACAAACCGCTAAATATATTCATTTTTTTTTCAAATAAAAAAGCTATTTAAAATGCCAAACGTTTTAGATAAAAAATACATCACTAATAATAGTATATTTCAAGATTAATTTTAAAAATTGTTTAATTGTAATCAACTGTTTTACTGTTAGCACTAATAATAACAGCCAATTGATAAAACCACAGTAATGACTGTTTAATTTAATGTACCCGCAAATCAAAATCTCAGTTACTGACGCTAATTACATTTCCTGTTTTATATCTTAATACTGTAATTAACACGACCAGCCAATGACAAGACATGTAGCCATTGTAAGAATTTAATTGAGAGCTCTTTCTTTAAAAAGAAACTAATTAACACCCATTAACAACCCAATTATTCCAGTCATAACAAAACATCTGATATATAGGGTTTCGTATCCAGCAGCCAACCAATAACATTCCTCTCTTTTGTTCAAATTCATTAAGGCCCTTGTTAATTAACGAATTTAGAAATAACACATTCCATGACCCGCCAACATCGACATGATCAATAGTTGTAAAAATTAGCTTCTACTTTAGATTTGACCCAATTTTTTCGCTGGTTTCTGACATCGCCGTAGGGCAATTCAAAAGCCAGAGTACCCTTCAGTGTGACTCATCCCGAAATCGTCCATGAAAAGCAAATCAGGAAATGAAACGGATAGAATTTAATTGAAGGGGAACTCGCCTTTTTTGGAACGCGTAACAGTTGGTATTATTTATATGTTGACTGATGATTAAATCAACATCAACTTCAAATAATGTTTTGTTTCAAAAATGCAATTTTATAGCCATTTCCGGTCAGACTTTAGATCTGATGTAACTGATAACCATGTGACAATTTAGTGTTAACATACTAACCATATCGCTCTAAACACTTGTATTTTATGTAAACCCTTAATTACAAGTATCCCGTTCCTTTTAGTAAGGTAATCAACTTTAAGTATCAATAAATGACGTCCTAACACACTTATCGACGCCGTAAATCAGATGCAGTTTTAGCCTTTTACGACTAAAAATTGGATTAAAAACTTTGTATTTGATAACTAAATGTCAATTTAACCTTAATAGAATGACCTCGTCACTGGAATTACTTTAACTTTAATTTTAATATTAGAATTGCGGTTAATTCCATCCATCTTCAAAGGCGACTTATTCATGCCCAATGGAATTTAACTTCGTTAACTTGATTATTTGTTCAATAATTCAATTACTCGAGTTAATCAATCAATTTAAATACATTCTATCCTGTAAAGGATCGAGAAAAAGCAGAGAGAGAGAGAGAGATCCATAAGCCTCTTGTTGTGATGGATCATTTAGAGCGCGTGTCCATTGTTGGTGAGTGTGTTGCATGAATCTGGCACGGGGCGTCCAGTCCAAGGGATCGACCCGTTTGATAAACGTAACGAAGGATTGATCCCGACAGAATCGTATCAACGTCGATCAAGATCGTATAATCATCCATTATTGACGCTATAAAGACCCATCGTTTTATATACACTGGAACCATCCTTCATTTCGCCCTCCTTCTTCTCTGTGCACCCCCCC